>LPNX010370931.1:61264-291640 GCA_001517045.1 Pseudotsuga menziesii | reverse complement strand
AATTAGGCTAAGGGGGGACTCCAGATATACCCGAGAGTACTTGGAGTATGTCCAAAACAAAACCTTTACGGCTACCCGCAAGGAATATGTGGGATGAAATTGAGTATTTTGGTCTATATTTCATAACGCACCCATTAGGGTGTGACAGAGATCGGCGCCCTGAGGTCACTTTTCAGTAATTGGGCCACTTCCTTTGGGTATTTTTCCATCGTAGAGGTTCGATCGAGGTGTTGGATTTTCACCTGATGGTTTGTCAATTGGGGAGAGTGATTCCTAATTATGTTAGTCACCTAAGTGCTTTTGATACAGCTTGACTGATCAGAATAACCGCAGCCAAGTGCAGAGCATACACACTGGAGTCTTGTAAATTTTAATAAGTTTTAACTAAGTGTTCTTGTTTAAAAGAAAAAAGCCTCCAAGAACCTCTTTCAATCCAAGTGGATCTCAATCGGGGAATCGAGGAGAGGTTAATTTTAAATCACTGATAAACAAAATATGAAAAATAAAACAACTACACAAATCTGGTTTTCTGATTAATCCTACCACGAATCTCTTTCCCCTTGCGGGTCACTCAGGAAATCATGGGGTAAGTATTATGATTACTTTGAAATGTAAGATATGGAGTATGGAATTAAAAACAAGATCAAGTATACTACCCTACAAATCAGATTAATTCTAGTGAAAAATAAATAATCAGAAAATGACGAAAATGGCACCGACGCGAATCCCAACAGGGGGGATGGGGAATGGGCTCGAAAGAGCCTATTCAAAGAATCATTTTATTACAGTGGTTACAATATCAAAGAACTGATAAATTAGTTATTTCTTGGTCCTTATACAGTCTGAAACCAAGATATTATAGTTATACAAAAATTTTACAAATTTTGTGACAAAAGAGAGACCCCTGGGGGGATTTGAGCGCTCCAAAAGCCACTTTGGACAGCAGCTTCCTTTATTCTCTATCAGACCTGCTAAAGGACAGAGAGAATGTTAGAATAACAAATTCCCAAAATCACTTTAAGAGTACCTTTGGGTCAGCCTACTTTATCTAAAAAAAAAATAATGAAATTAAACTAGCTAAACTGACGAAAAGGAACCAAGGAAAGCAAGATTTCCTTGGGATCTTGGCTTGCTGTTTGTGCAGCCAATTAAAATGCACTGATATTGCAGAATATTAAACTTATTGAACAGCAAATGAAACTACCTTAACAGCAAGCTATGAATTTTCACTAAACTACTTGCGAAAGTAAGGTACTTTAGGCTAGATCTCTTGAGATTGAACTTTATATGCAAAATGAAGCTAAGATCTAGAAATTGGAAGGGATATTTATAATTAGATATATGTGTGTTTTTCTTGATGAGATAGATCATATTAATAAGAAGCCTTTAAAGTAACCAGTTTGAGGAAAGTTTAATAATTTTTAAAGGAGAGAAAGGAGAAGAAAGGTGCTTGTTGTTGAAGCAGATCTGCAGAAGGAACTTGGTAGAGAAGCACTGAGGGGCACGATCTTAGAAATATATTCTGGAAATCAATGGAATCAAACCTGAACCATAGATCTTCCAGCCACGGAAAACCTGTAAGCTACAACACAACTCCTGCAGACAGAACTATCAGATCTGAAGATACATATGAGAAAGGGATGATATAGTATGCAAATAACCTTATTTAACATACAGGTATTAACTCATTCAAACATATGTAGAAAATAGAAAGTAAGTAATCTTACTTACAATGATATATCCTTATGATTTCAGAAACCATTCAGGCAGACAATAATTAAGTGCAAAAAATTGGAAAAATAGCAGTTTCACCTCGAATGCAACAAGACAATGGCAATCCACACATGAAAGGTACTCCACAATTGAGCCTCCAAAGATTTTCTTTATTTCAACAAATGAAAATCAGTACACAGTTACAATGGCAAGCCCTTCAGTCCAGCTCTAACTAGCTTGGAAGAGGGAGCCTCAAGCAGGATTTATACAATTTGCAGGCCATCCAGCCCAGGGGGGGCGCAATTCCTCATGGAATCAAGTGAAATCAACTGATGGAGAGTTCATCGATGTAGAAATGAGGCTGAACTGAGCCTACTTGTCAACCAGGGGCCTGATCTGGCTGACACATCAACCCATACACTGCCACATCGGCCCACAGAGCATCTAGGAGAGTCCACACGTGTGGAGGAGAGAGAGAGGGTGCAATTCCCCATGAAGACCACTATAGATCAGCTCTGGATCTGATTTGATCCCCTCCTTCAGTCAAGGATTTGTCAGATCCAGTCAATCTGCTCCAGATCTGATTGATTTCAGTCAAATCGGTTGAGAATCCATTGATTTATTGATTTTGGATTTGCTCCATTATTCATCAATTTATTAATTAAAATAATCAATAATTGATTTTTGGGGCTTTCTGAGCTGAGTGATGGAAGATCACACAAAACTTAGGAAATAGTGGGTCCATGGGTTTACATGGTGCTCTTAGCTTGAAAATGAGAACCTACATGACTGAAACTGATTATTTGGCCCACTTTTATTACAGACTCAATTTTTCCAATTAAACTATTAAAAAATAGCCTAAGTTTTGGAAAAATTAAAATTTAATAAAAAACACTAAAAAAAGTAAAAAATTGAAAAATTGAAAAACACCTAGGGGGACTTAGACATGCTCATATGACTCAAAAAAGATGTCTAGAATGCTTATACATTGACACATAGAATCTAATAACCTCAATAGGCCCAAATTCCAAGCTGACCACCCCAACTTTGGAGGTATGGAGTGAAAAACTCAGAAATTATCAGTCGTTTATTCAACAACCAATAATAACCAAGGGAAAAGACCCCCTGGGCTGATTGGATTGACAAATGAAGTTTAAGAGACCGAGTCTTTTACAGACACTATCATGCTAGAACATTTATTACAATTCCCCCATGGGGTATGAACATGTGATATGATACAACAAGCACTTCCCAGAAGTACTTCCAAGGGTCTTTTGAAGTCCGAACAAGTTAACCCTGTCCGGTTCACCAGGCTCATTTGATAAAAACCACTAAGTAAAACTTAGGTGGTAACATTCTGGCTCCATCTGGGACTCATTCTCTAACTGATCTTCTGTTCAAAGGAGAGGATGTGAGGACTCTGGAATCTTAGGTTCCTGCAAGGCAATTAGAGTTTGTCAGTAACATGCATATATAAGAAAAAATTAACCATAAACAAACTAATGTACATAATTAATCTATAATATGCAAAATGGAATATTTTGCAAAAACTAATATACAAAGGAAAATTTTCAACATGGTACAACATAACTATAATACAACAATATCAATGATACAACAATATGATATATACAATTTAGAAATACATGCAGGGCAAGGTTTAGAAACTGGCCCTGAAACCACCGATGCCACTAAAGGCATCAAGCTGTCTCGGCGAAAAACAAATTGAGGAGGAAACCATTCACTGGTAAGCTCAATCTTTCTCCTTCCAAGTCATTTAGATAGAAGGAGTTCGTTCCTGCTATTTCATCGATGATGTATGGTCCCAACCACAGGCTATCGAGCTTTCCATGTTTCCCAGGTTTTTCCCGTCGTTTGTCCCAACATAGAACTGTGTCACCTACTTGGAAGGAACTTGGCCATGTAGACTTATCAAAGGCTCTCTTGACCTTGTCTAAATTCTTGATACTATGGTCAAGAGAGTCTCTTCTACTCTCATCTAGCTCGATTAATTGGTTTATTCTATTCTAGATGGCTTCCTGATCTGAGCTGAATGTCTGGAGGAGCTGATACACTGGAAGCTTTAGATGGACTGGTAAAGTGACATCAAGGCCATAGACTAGTTCGAAAGGGATCCTCCCTATTGAACTTTTCTTAGTGATCCTGTCAGCCCATAATGCCAAATTGATTTTTCTATCCCAAGCCTTCTTATTGTCGCCCACAATTTTTTTGATTATGGTCATTAAGTTCTTGTTACTTGATTCTGCTAGACCATTTCCTTGGGGATAGTAATTAGATGAGTGAGATAGGATAATGCTATACTTGAAACAGAAAGACAACATCTCGGAAGAAACAAAGCATGGACCATTATCCGTGATTATTCTAGCTGGCACACCGAATCTTGTGATGATTTTGTCTTCTAGGAAATCCATGACTATGGCATCAGTTGCCCTTTTGGTGGGTATCGCCTCTACCCACTTGGTAAAATAATCTGTGGTGGTAAGAATCCAAGAATAACCATTGCTTGAGTTATCCTTGAACTTACCGATGAAGTCAAGCCCCCATTGCTGAAAAGGGGCTTGGACTACTATTGGATTTAGAGGCAAGGCTTTCATTTGTTGCTTTCCGGTGAATAACTGACACTGGGGGCAAGCTCTAACAGCCTTGTGCACATATGAAAATAGGTTTGGCCAATAGTAGCCTGCTCTAATGATTTTGTGGGTGGTTGTTTTAGCTACAAAATGTCCACCACAAAATCTTGAATGGAAATCAACCATGAGTTTCTTGGACTCAGGTTCATCGACACATCTAAGTATCAAACCATCTGGGTTTCTCCAACCCAAACCATCTTTGGTCAAGCAATACTTAGTTGCCTTTAACCTTAATGCCCTTCTTTTATGACCCAGTAAGTGATCGGGGCATGTAAGGTTGCGGAGGAAAAATATGATGTCGGTGTACCAGGGGTGCTACTCCAATCTCTGAAACTCATCTGATACACTTTGATTTGAATTGCTGCTCTGGAAGATTATTCCTAAAGCCTCCTCATTTCCTTGGGTCAACATATTTGCAAGACCCTGTCCCTTGATTAATTTAGTAGGTCTTATCTCCAAATCATATTCCTGAATTTTTGAAACCCACTTACCCCTGACTCCTAGACAGTCTTGCTGAGACATGATATCCTTGACAGCTGCATGGGGTACATATCCAATGATTTTGGAGTAACCTATATAAGTTCTGAAATGTTTAAGGGACTTGACAAGAGCATAGGCCTGTTTCTCCATCGTGGTATACTTCAATTCTGAATTTTGTAAGGCTCTACTCATAAAGGCTATGGGTTGCTCTTGTCCCTCCTTATTCTTTTGAAGTAAAACACCAGCAATGGTGTCTTCTGAGGCAAAGGAAAATATTTCAAACTCTTTGGAATAATCAGGACTAATCAAGACCGGGGACATGGATATGGCATTTTTTATGGACTTGAATGCATCTTTCCCTTCATTTGTCCACTCAAACTTAACATCTTTCTTCAATAGTTTTTGTAGAGGTTTCATTAATTCTGCTAAGTTTGGGATGAATCTTCTTATGAAATTGATTTGACCATTAAAGGACTGGAGAGCTTTTAGATTGTGAGGCAAGGGGACTTTCTTAATAGCTTCGACTCTCTCAGGATCAACCTTGACACCATCTTTAGAAATGATGTGCCCCAACAACTTGCTTTCGTCAACTCCAAATATTGACTTGGTAGGATTCAAGGAAATACCATATTTCCGACATCTTATAAAAACCTGCCTAAGATGACTTATGTGGTCAGCTCTTTCTTTTGAAAACACAGTTAAGTCATCCTGATATATTTCAATTATTTTTCCTATAAGTTCTTTGAAGGAAAAATCCATGGCTCTTTGGAAGGTGGCACCCGCATTCAATAAGCCAAAAGGCATTCTTAGAAATTTATAAGTACCCCAAGGTGTGGTGAAAGTAGTCTTATGTTGATCTTCTTTATTTACCAACACCTGGTTATAACCAGAAAATCCATCCAACATGGACATCATTCCTGATCCTGTTACTCTTTGAAGCAAAGTTTCCATGTCGGGTAATGGGTAATTATCTTTGAGGCATGATGTAGCCAGATTTCTAAAATCTATACATATTCTAATTGACCCATTCTTCTTTCTAACAACAACTAAGTTGGAGCACCAAGATGAATTCCTTGTAGGTGCTATGATCCCTGCTGCTAGCATCTTCTGAAGTTCCTTCTGCACAATGGGGGCCAACTTAGGATTTATTCGCCTAAGTTTTTTTCGAAAAGGTTTGGCCTCCTTAGCTTCTTCTGTGAGGGGAATAGTGTGTTGAAACACATCCTCCCTATAGGCTTTAAGCTCATCATAACTAAAGGCCAACACATCTCTATACTCTTTGATTAGGTTGATCAAGTTGTTCCTTTCCTTTTCTGAAGTGCCTTTTCCAATTTTTATTAACTTGGGATCCTTGTCAGTTCCTATGTTTATTTCCATATAATTACCAGTTTTTATTTCTTCTTTTTGTTTTTTATGATGATCCTGATGATTGAAAAGATTCTCAAAATCTATAAGGCTACTCGGGATGTGATTCCTTTCATTATCCTCGCACTCCTGATACTCTTTACCTTCCTGCTGATAACTGATTTTGAAACCTTTGAACTTTTGTAGATTGTGGATGAATCTCAAGAGTTGCTCATCATCTTTGAAGACCTACCAGTGGTCTATATTATCCGGAATTGAAGGTCTGAAATTTATTTCCATTTTTCCATTCCCATTAATCATTTCATCTGATGGCTGGAGGGTGGATGCTGCTACCACCAATCTATTTGCTAACCCATTCATTTCCCTTTGGACCTTTTGAATTTTAAGTGCATCAAACCATTCCATAGTGTCCCATGTGGCATTCCTATACTTCCTTAGTCTGTCATTTTTACATTGATACTGATTCTTGATCTGGAGGACAACTAGATCTGAATCACCTTTTATGTTCAACATCTTTATCCCCATATCTTTAGCAGTTTCTAAACCTAGGATCAATGCCTCATATTCAGCTACATTGTTTGATGCTTCAAACTCTAACCTGAATGCAAAATTGTAGATTTTATCTGAAGGAGAAATGATCACAATGCCAGCATCCTTTCCCACTTTGGAATAAGCCCCGTCAAAGTACATTTGCCAAAATTCATCAATCTTTTCATTTTTAATGTTTTCCTTAATGGGGGCGATGAAATTTGACAAAATAGCATAGTTTTCAAAATTATCAGTGAAATGAACAAATTCATTTTCGGGCTTCTTAGGGTTTTCTACATGTCGTTTCCTTATCTTTTCTCTGTGGAGAATCACCCTAGTGTTCTCTGATGCAGGTATAGTAGCATATGTCCAATCCATTTGTATGTGCCCACCAAGAGTTGCGGCCCATTTTTTGGATAGCAACATATCCCAATTATCCGGGACATCTATTACTACCACATCCATTGTCATGTCGATATCTGGATACTTAGCTAACTTGATCTGTAAATTTAATATTATCCGTGCCACTTCAACTTCTCTTGTATCCATGGCACAAACATTGTGGTAGGGTCGGGTGACCCTTAGATTTAGCTGCTCCATTACTTTTCTAGTCATAACATTTGATGAAGCACCCGAATCTAACATGCAGTTATGAATGAGAAGTTTATCAACTAAAAGGGAGACATAGAAAGGTGGGCGATCTTCTCTCCTCGGATCAACACTGTTGAGGACTATGGGAATATCTATAGGTTCGATAAGTTCAGCTTCAAATATAGAATTATTATTAGGAAGGGGATCCTCCTCGATAATTTTATGAGCTTCACTTTTTCTATCCTCTAAGGCTTTCAATAATTTTTCCTTTTGACCTGGAATCTTAAGGACATCAGTTGCAAAAACATGAATTTTAGCATTACTTATCCATTCTCCCATATCAATATTTGACTCAGGGACAATAGGAGGATCTGGGAGGGAAGGAGTGGTTACCTTTTGCTTGTACTATTTAGACGGTGATTGATTTTCTCTCCTTTGATGCACAACTCCCTTGAACCTGGCATCCTTCTTTTCTTAATTTCCTCGAGAGGAGGCATTGTACCATAAAAGTTAGACAGGAGATCCTTCTCAAAACCATAGTCCGTGGCCTACTGCCAATGCTAGTTTTATGGAGGGTAGGTTTGGCCTACCATGTACACATGATCAGACTTTCCTGATGTTGTTTCCTGATTACTGACCTCTGCCATCCCATGTTCTATAATCTGGTTTGCTATGTAGCAAGTACTTTCTGGGTGGAATTTCTCACAAGGTCTACACCATGGAATTACTTCTTCTACCAGGTTAGTTGAGTCTAACTGGTTTTGAATCCTACGCTCTTGCTGAGGAAACTTATTTTGATACACTTGATTATGTTTTGGCTGAAAATTTATAGGTCCACTATTTCTCTCCATTGTGACTATTCTGTTTTGGATTTTTGTCATGAATTGGTCCTGACTAGTCAACACTTTTTCAAGCATGCTAGCTATTTTTTCCATGGGGTCTTTAGAGGTTGACTTTTCCTCTAATTCAATGGCCTTTCCCTTTTCTTTGTTGAACGAAGTATTTCCCCTAGTGTAACTTGGAATGTTGGACTTGCCCGAAGATTGCATATTCCTTTCTATTTTCTCGGCCAGATCTTAAGTAGTTTTTAGATCAACTGGATCTTTATCCCTTAATTGGTATCTCAAATCACCAGTGAAAGCTTCGATGTAGGATATCAAGATGGAGGTATCGCTTGGCTTGATGTCTCAAGGGAGATTCGCAACCACACGCCCAAACTTAGTATTAAATTCATCTATGGTTTCATTCTCCATCTTCTTTATATTATGAAGGGCATCAAGCAAATGTATTGGTTCTTTCTCCCCCCCCCACTTCTTCTTAAAACCTGCTAGGAGTTCATTAAGGGTTTTATATGAATCATCACCAAGGTTTTCATACCATTCCGCAGCATCATCCTCTAAGGATAAAGCAAAGAGCTTCATTTTGACATCATCATGGTCGTGGGCAGCATCATTGCAATAACTGACTAGGTGCCTTTCAAACTTTCTAAGGTGATACTTGGCAGTGATGGCATTATTGCCCTAAAACTTGGGCAGCTTCTTGATTGCATCATTTGGAATGTTATGAGGAGCACCTGCTATTTGAGAAAAGTTAAGGGGTTTGAAAAATTCTGTCATTTCTTGAGATTGGAAAGTATGACTCTCTACAAATATGTTATGGATATCTGAAAGGGATTGGTCTCCTAAAACTTCAAGGTTTCTACGAGAAGTCTTCCTATTCAATCTTTCCCTAATAAACCTTTCAGGATAAGGGAGAGGATTGAATAATTGTCGGCGGTTTCTTCGGGTAGAAATTCTTGAAGGGATGTTAGACAGTGGAGTCGCCAGATGGATCGAGTTTTAATTTTTACGTTTTTTAAATACTAGATCAATCAAAAGTTTTTTATCTTTTTAGTTGTTTTAGAAAAAAGTTAAGCTAAGTCGTACTCGGGAATAAAAAGATTTATCCCCGGCAACAGCGCCAAAAAGTGTTGCCGCCTTTCACACACCTGGGTCATGTGGCAAAAATCTTCAAGCCACTCAGTGTGTCCTTGGGGGCAAGTCTCGAGTCAAGGATGTCACCTTGTCCTTGACTCCTCTGTTTAGGCTCAACTCCTAATGAATCCAAGGGGGGTAGACCCTATTAAGTTACTAAGGATGATTCTTTAGTGTGGTGATGTTAAACTGAATTAGTTATTTAGGAGTTTGAAGATTTTACTATAAAAAATTAAAGATGACAAGATATGAAGATAAACACACGAAAGCACAAAGCTGATACACAATATATATATATATAAAGCAAAAATGACCAGTGCCTTAGAATGGAGTCAAATCAAAATGATCAATGTGCTTGCATGTGCTCAGAGTGAATGTTTTGCGATTGCATCTTGGTATGTTTTAAGTTAAAATTGAAGTATGAATTGATTAAATTAGGCTAAGGGGGGACTCCAGATATACCTGAGAGTACTTGGAGTATGTCCAAAACAAAATCTTTACGGCTACCTGCAAGGAATATGTGGGCTGAAATGGAGTCTCTGGGGCTATTGTTCGTAACGCACCCATTAGGGTGTGATAGAGATCGGCGCTCCGAGGTCACTTTTCAGTAAGTTCCCGCTTCCTTTGGGTATTTTGCCACCGTAGAGGTTTGATCGAGGTGTTGGATTTTCACTTGATGGTTTGTCAATTGGGGAGAGTGAGTCCTAATTATGCTAGTCACCCAAGTGCTTTTGATACAGCTTGATTGATCAGACGAACCGCAGCCAAGTGTAGAGCATACACACTGGAGTCTTGTAAATTTTAATAAGTTTGAACTAAGTGTTCTTGTTTAAAAGAATAAAGCCTCCAAGAACCTCTTTCGATCCAAGTGGATGTCAATTGGGGAATCGAGGAGGGGTTAATTTTAAATTGCTGATAAACAAAAGATGAAAAATAAAACAACTACACAAATCTGGTTTTCTGATTAATCCTACCACGAATCTCTTTCCCCTTGCGGGTCACTCGGGAAATCGTGGGGTAAGTATTATGATTACTTTGAAATGTAAGATATGGAGTATGGAATTAACAACAAGATAAAGTATACTATCCTGCAAATCAGATCAATTATAGTGAAAAATAAATAATCAGAAAATGACGAAAATGGCACCGACGCGAATCCCCCCAGGGGGGAGGGGAATGGGCTCGAAAGAGCCTATTCAAAGAATTATTTTATTACAGTGGTTAAAATATCAAAGAACTGATAAATGAGTGATTTCTTGGTCCTTATATAGTCTAAAACCAAGATCTTACAGTTATACAAAAATTTTACAAATTTTGTGACAAAAGAGAGACCCCTGGGGGGATTTGAGCACTCCAAAAGCCACTTTGGACAGCAGATTCCTTTATTCTCTGTCAGACCTACTAAAGGATAGTGAGCATGTTATAATAACAAATGCCCAAAAGCACTTTAAGAGTACCTTTGGGTCAGCCTACTTTATCTCAAAAAAAATAATGAAATTAAACTAGCTAAACCGATGAAAAGGAACCAAGGAAAGCAATCTTTCCTTGGGATCTTGGCTTGCTGTTTGTGAAGCCAATTAAAATGCACTGATATTTCAGAATATTAAACTTATTGAACAGCAAATGAAACTACCTTAACAGCAAGCTATGAATTTTCACTAAACTACTTGCGAAAGTAAGGTACTTTAGGCTAGATCTCTTGAGATTGAACTTTATATGCAAAATGAAGCTAAGATCTAGAAATTGGAAGGGATATTTATAATTATATCTATGTGTGTTTTTATTGATGAGATAGATCATATTAATAAGAAGCCTTTAAAGTAACCAGTTTGAGGAAAGTTTAATAATTTTTAAAGGAGAGAAAGGGGAAGAAAGGTGTTTGTTGTTGAAGCAGATCTGCAGAGGGAACTTGGTAGAGAAGCACCGAGGGGCACAATATTAACAATCTCTGCTGGAAATCAATGGAATCAAACCTGAACCATAGATCTTCGAGCCACGGCAAACCTGTAAGCTACAACACAACTCCTGCAGACAGAACTATCAGATCTGAAGATACATATGAGAAAGGGATGATACAGTATGCAAATAACCTTATTTAACATACAGGTATTAAATCATTCAAACATATGCAGAAAATAGAAAGTAAGTAAGCTTACTTACAATGATCTATCCTTATGATTTCAGAAACCATTCAGGCAGACAATAATTAAGTGCAAAAAATTGGAAAATAGCAGTTTCACCTCGAATGCAGCAAGACAATGGCAATCCACACATGAAAGGTACTCCACAATTGAGCCTCCAAAGCTTCTATTTATTTCAACAAATGAAAATAAGTACACAGTTACAATGGCAAGCCCTTCAGTCTAGCTCTAACTAGCTTGGAAGAGGGAGCCTCAAGTAGGATTTATACAATTTGCAGGCCATCCAGCCTAGGGGGGGTGCAATTCCTCATGGAATCAAGTGAAATCAACTGATGAAGAGTTCATCAATGCAGAACTGAGGCTGAACTGAGCCTACTTGTCAACCGGGTGCCTAATCTGGCTGACACATCAACCCATACACTGCCACATTGGCCCACAGAGCATCCAGGAGAGTCCACACGTGTGGAGGAGAGAGAGAGGGCGCAATTCCCCATGAATACCACTGTAGATCAGCTCTGGATCTGATTTGATCCCCTCCTTCAGTCAAGGATTTGTCATATCCAGTCAATCTGCTCTAGATATGATTGATTTCAGTCAAATCGGTTGAGAATCCATTGATTTATTGATTTTGGATTTGCTCCATTATTCATCAATTTATTAATTAAATAATCAATAATTGAATTTTGGGGCTTTCTGACTTGAGTGATGGAAGATCACACAAAACTTAGGAAATAGTGGGTCCATGGGTTTACATGGTGGTCTTAGCTTGAAAATGAGCACCTACATGACTGAAACTGATTATTTGGCCCACTTTTATTACAGACTCAATTTTTCCAATTAAACTATTAAAAAATAGCCTAAGTTTTGGAAAAATTAAAATTTAATAAAAAACACTGAAAAAAGTAAAAATTTGAGAAATTGAAAAACACCTAGGGGGACTTAGACATGCTCATATGACTCAAAAAAGATGTATAGCATGCTTATACATTGACACATAGACTCTAATAACCTCAATAGGCCCAAATGCCAAGCCGACCACCCCAACTTTGGAGGTATGGAGTGAAAAACTCATAAATTATCAGTCGTTTATTCAACAACCAATAATAACCAAGGGAAAAAACATCCTGGGCTGATCGGATTGACAAATGAAGTCTAAGAGATCGATTCTTTTACAGACACTATCATGCTAGAACATTTATTACAATTCCCCCATGGGGTATGAACATGTGATATGATACAACAAGCACTTCCCAGAAGTACTTTCAAGGGTCTTTTGAAGTTCGAACAAGTTAACCCTGTCCGGTTCACCAGGCTCATTTGATAAAAACCACTAAGTACAAATTAGGTGGTAATAGGACTTATGCCATGTCTGCTATTGCATCGGCCGTCTTTCAGGTGGTAGTATTTCCACACGAAGGGAAGTTGGTTACTGTTGACCAACTTGATTTTACTCGAAAAGGCCGCATGGAGTCTAGTGAGTTCGCTGTGCCATTAGTTGATCAGGTCAAACCTGCTGCACAGAGCTTGGGGGCTGGAATGTACGCATCACTAATGGGCACATTTGATCTTCTAGCCGCGATTAACTATATAGGTTCTACTAGTGTGGAGAATACCATAGCCACGGTTGTTTATAGGACTGATCCTTGGGTTCTTCCTTGGACCCATGAACCAGAAGTGCCCTTATCAGCAATGGAAGTGGCTTACCAAGCTATCACTCAAACCACTGTTGATCCCATTCCAGACCCTCTCACAGTCTCATAGGATCTGGAAGAAGTCTATTTGCCTGCTTGGGAAGAAAACTCTTTGCATTCTACGAATTGTTTAGATATGGTTTTACCTTCTGATGAAGCCATTTTGGAAGCCATGTGTGGACGTGATAAGATCTGCAAAGATCTTCATCATCGATCCTATTTTCTTCTAGAGCTAAGTAGGATAGAGAATCAAGAGTTTCATATGAGACTGTAAGACGATGTTGATATACCCATAAATCCCTTACCAAGGGAAGGAATGTTTTCCAAGGGGAATATGGCAAATATTTCTGCTACTATCCCTATCAACATCTTTGTAAATTCTGACATCATGGAAAATATACATATCGGTGCAAACTGCTCTCCTAAGGAGATTGCAATCTATACGTTCTTGTTCAAGGAATTCTACGATGTTTTTACCTGGTCATATGAGGAGATGCTAGGCATTGACCCATCGATAGTTGAGCACGAGATCCGAACACACCCTGATGCTAAACCTGTTCAGCAAAAGTTAAGACCTGTTAACCCACATAAAGCGGTCGCTGTGAAGGTTGAAGTTGAAGAACTATTGAAAGCTGGTTTTATTTATCCCATAGTTCTGACGGAATGGGTGTCTAACCCAATTCCTGTTGATAATAAGCAAGGGACCATACGCGTCTGTACTGACTTCAGAGATTTGAATAAATCCTGTCCTAAGGACAACTATCCCACTCCATTTATAGACCAAATTAAAGATGGTTGCGTGGGAAGTGAATTGTTCTTTTTTATGGATGGTTTCTCTGGATACAATCAAATTCAAATAAAACTGGAAGACCAACATAAAAATGCTTTCATTTTTCCTTGGGGTACCTTCGTGTTCAAAAAAATTCCCTTTGGATTGAAAAATGCTGGGGAAACCTTTCAGTAGGCAATGAACTTTTCCTTCCATGATATCAAAGCAATTGTCGAACCTTACCTTGATGATCTGCCTGCACATTCTCGTAAGATCCACTTGAATCCCCACAAGTGTGTGTTCTGCGTCGAGTCAGGGAGACAACTCAGATTCATTGTAAACCTGCCTCCTCCTCATCCTACCAGGAAACTTCAGATCCTACAAGGAAAGTCCAATTTTCTTCAACTTTTCATTGTTAACTATTCCAAGATTACCAAGGGTTTCATGCACCTATTAAAACAGGACACCCCATTTGTATGGGATGAAACTGCACAACTCGCTTTCGAGGCATTGAAAAAATCTTTGTTGTCAGCACCTTTATTGCGTCCGCCAGATTACTCTAGGGATTTTATATTGTATTTGGTCGTGTCTGAGTCGACCATTGGGGTAGTCCTGGTCCAGGAAGATGATAAGCTCTAGGAGCATGTTGTTTACTATCTTAGCCGTGCTTTAGCTGGACCTGAACTTAGGTACTCCCACATCGAGAAATTGTCCTTAGCAGCTGTCTATTTTGTTCAGAGGTTACGTCACTACATTTTACTGAGAACTACAACAGTAGTGGCGGATGTTAATCCCTTTCAATATGTTTTGTCCCGACGGATTGTTGGAGGAAAATTCAACAAATGGATAGTCATTACCCAAGAGTTTGACTTGGATTTCCAGTCCGCTAAGTCTAAAAAATCCTTCGTTTTTACTGAGCTTATAGCAGAATTTCCAATTGAAGAAGATGTAGTCATTAAAGAAGACTCATTCCTAGATGAGCATATATTCTTGATATCCACCTCTGATCCTTGGTATGGAGATATACTTATATATCTCCAGACTTTGAAGTATCTTGCAACTTCCTTGCAAGAGGAACGACACAAATTATGCCTTCATGCCAAGAACTACCTCATTATAGGAGATACCTTATATCGTAGAGGGGTAGACTCCATTTTGCGTCGATGTCTTACCCATGAGGAAGTGGAGATTGTCCTAAATGATTCCCATAGTGGAGCATGTGGGGGTCATTTATTTGGGTTAGCAACAGCCCAAAAGATACTACGTGCCAGTTATTTCTAGCCCATAATATTTAAGGATTTTGTGGAAGCCGTGAAGCGATGCCATCCTTGTCAGCTTTACACTAGAAAAATGTGGTCACATCCCACTCCGTTATTTCCCGTTGTCTCGGTGGGCCCCTTCATGAAGTGGGGGATTGATTACGTGACGTGTAACCCATCCTCGGCTGGGGGGCACAAATATATCATTGTCGTTGTACACTATTTTATGAAATGGGAAGAGGAAATTCCCACCTTTAAAGCTGACGGGGAAACCGCAGCTTTCTTCATGTTCAATCAGATTATAGCACAGTTTGGTTTACCCAAGGTGATTGTCACTAACCATGGCAGTCATTTTCAAAATAGCATGATGACAGAACTGACCACTATGCTTGGAT
Organism: Pseudotsuga menziesii; assembly: GCA_001517045.1. NCBI lineage: Eukaryota > Viridiplantae > Streptophyta > Pinopsida > Pinales > Pinaceae > Pseudotsuga > Pseudotsuga menziesii. The sequence goes on along the minus strand of LPNX010370931.1, from coordinate 276,084 downwards.
TCAGACAAGAACATTCATCTTCGTATTATCCTCAAGCAAATGGCCAGGTTGAGGCTGTTAATAAAAATTTGAAGACTATCCTCAAGCTTACTATTGATGCAGCCCGTTCTAACTGGCATATCATGCTATACCCCGCACTTTGGGTGTATTGAACTAATGTAAAAACTGCTACGGGTTTCTCTCCCTTCCAACTCATTCATGGAGTGGAAGCTGTTACCCCGGTTGAATGTGAAATCCCGTCTTTGAAAATAGCTATTCATGTGTTACCCTATACGACAGAGCTTGAAGAATGTATAATACACTTAGAACATCTTGATGAGTAGCGTAGAGATGCACTGAAAACAAATCAAGCTCACAAAAATAGGGTCAAAAAGCAATATGATAAGTCAGCCAAGCCTCGGATTTTCTCTGAGGGGGAACTTATTTTGCTCTAGGACCAAGACAAAGAACCCCTAGGGGTAGGAAAATTCAAGGCCATGTGGTTAGGGCTTTATGTCGTGTCGAAGGTATTAAAGAAGGGCGCATATTAATTGATTGATTTTGATGGGAATAAGCTGCTTGAGCCTAGAAATGGGCTCTACCTAAAAAAGTACTATGCTTAGGTTAGCGCTTTTTCTTGTATTTTATTGTATGTATTTTTATGTACACTAGTTCATCGGTTTTTTTTTTATACCATCTACTGGTTGTTTCAGGTGTCTTCCGAGAGGTATGTAGGTTTTGCTGATGGCGCCAGTCGCCACACTTGTAATCTAGATTTAGTGGCATGGGTCATTTATTCTCCCTCAGGATAGTTAGTTGCCTCAGGAGGTGCTTACTTAGGTCCTGCTTCTAATAATGTCGCTGAGTATAGGGCTGTAATTGAGCTTCTATGGGATGCTTTGTCACATGGTATCACTCAGCTGGAAGTCTGATTGGACTCTCAACTGGTGGTTTCCTAGCTCAATCGAGCTTATTAGGTGTGGAACCCTATTCTATTGCGTCAGTTTAAGCAAGTTAGATTATTGGAAAGATATTTTGAATTTATTACATTCAATCATATTCCAAGGAATCAGAATTCATTAACTGATGCATACGCTAATTACATCTTGGATTGGAATTTGACACATTTTTCATAAAAATATACAGCATACACATAAAAAACATCTGTAAATAAATTGACAAAATATATATATATATATATGTGAATATCTGTCTATAGATAGGTCGAGTCTCTGATCTTCAGATCCAGTCATAACTGTATAATATACAACAAAGATACAAAATATGGATCATAGTCCATCAAATTCCCTAGATCTAAGTTGGACCACCCTGGTGGCCCCGATCTCCCTGTACTCTGGCTTCTTCAGCCTCTTCGGCTTCAGTAGCCTCAACAACATCTATGTATACTACAAATGCTCTGGTTACCCACCTCAAAAGGCGTATCTATACATGTGGAACTCCAACCACAAACTCCTGCATGACGGCTGGGATGTGCTCTATCCGCAAGGTGGGTACTCTCTGGGTAAGCATGGCCAGCTTCCCCTCCAAAACCCTAATCAACCCTTGGTCTTCTCCTAAGATAGGATGCACATACATGCGTGGATTCCCTTCATGGTAGACTGGTCCAATATCTGCATTTTGACATGTTTATAGGATTAGAAATCTTATACATATGTATATATCTCTATAATTTAAAATTCATAAAATTTTTAAAAACTTGAAAATAAAAAATTACCTAGCTCTCCCCATGCTCCTCCTAGAGGGAGGACAAGGTCTGGATCACGAAGAAAATCCATCTTAGCATATGGAAACTGCTCCAGTGCTGGAAATTGCCACTCCCACCAAAATTCAAAGTCATCATCATATACACTCTGCACTGAGTCACCTCCTCCCTGGTGGAGGAAGATATCTCCCCATCTACTCAGCCTAGGCTGACAAGGAGAACAAAATGGTAGGGGTACTGTAGGGCTCAATCCCAACACTCTCTCTCGAAGAAGGCTACTAGTATGCTAGAATATCCAAATTTCTTCCTCCTTCCTCTCTTGCAGTCAGAGAGTTGCTTTCTCAAAATCGGGATAACTCCCAAGCACCAATCATATAAGGCCCCCTGCATGTAATCCACTACCAACCTCATCTGTTTTCATGTATCAAGATGAAGAGAATATGATCCCGTAACCCTCACTATGGTACTTGTCAATACCTGTAGAGGAAGATCACGTATGTGTACAATAGGGATACAACTCCCTCTCTTTTGGGTACCTGGTGCGCAGTATATGTCAATGTAGTTTTGGACACTCAGAGGGTCACCACCTCTGCCAGTGCCCTCCAAGTTGACTAGAGCTCCTCATCATGACATACTGGCAATGAAATATATATCCTCTGAAGTAATCTCCAAGGACTCACCTTGAAGGTCAAACATGCCTAAATCATGATCCCAATAGTTTATCATGAACTCTAGCAGGAGGACATCGACCCACATAGGTGATGTGCAAAAGAACTTTAACAATCCACTTGAACATAAAATATTCACAGTGGGGGAATCCTGGAGTGATTCTTGATCCATATCTTCATGCTCATGCTCCCTCCACTCAAGCACCATCTTCAAACCTAGTAAAACAAGCATTGCAAACCTTTAGTTTCATGAAAAAATTCAAAATTTTGACCCAAACCACTACTTTTTCCCCTCACGTAGTGTAAGCAACTGTCTAGTTAGGCATGTAACGTATTGTATGTGATTTTCCTTCAGGGAAATCCGCGTACATAATGCGTGTACGTGAGTTTCACTATAGAGAACCCACGTACACAATGTGCCTTGCTTAAGGGCACTCAAAAATATCAAATTTGGACCCAATTTTGAAATTTGCTAGGATCAAATTGAAGAGCTTGGGGTGTAGTCTTACCTGACACTTGCGGAATTGGATTTGGTCCACTGGATTGTCCACACCAATCGACTGAAGGTAGAGGTGAAAACTTGTCTTTTATGGCTAAAAATTAAAATGGTGAGTTTTATTTATGTTTTTGAACTATTTATAGAAATAAAATTTGTCAAGTGGGTTTTTCCCTATAGTTCAAATTTCACTAAACTAATACCATGCCTCTTTTTGCCTTGTAACAGGTTTATCATTGTTCTAAGATGTTTTTTGCTCATATAGGGTGGTTTTTCGTCGTTTCACATGCATTTTGCATCCATACTTATCCCATATTAAACTTAGCAATCAACATTTTAACCACGGACTATGGTATTTTTAACAATTAGTTCCTTGTCTTTACCATTGTTTTTCCATGGATACGGCCTTCCTCTCATGAGTATCCTCATTTAGAACCTATGTTGTCTTTTGATACTCATGCTACAACTGTCTTAGGCACAAGGGAATCCTCTTAGCTAATTTTCACGCCAAATGGAGCTTCATTTTGGTCTCTTTTTACAAGCTATCCCTTTATAGGACTCCCCTCCCTTATGGAGTTTCTTTAGGCCTAGGTTTGAATCCTTAAAATAGACTTGACTATCGAGTTAACTTGTCTATTCAAGATCTTTAAGAATATGTGAATGGGAATCCGCATTGGTGGTAGGTTATCTCTTTCTCGGACCATGCGGAATAACATGAGAAAGCATCACTCTCTTTTCTATGGAATTAAGAAGAGTATTCTTAGGCATAGGTTTATCACTTTTCTGGATCCGAGGGACTAAATTTATGGAAAAGGAACACCTGGTATGAGCTTAGTTTTCTCTTTTTTGTGCTCTAGACCTAAACATGAAAAATATTTCAAGTGTTGTTTATGTCTTTGTCATGCTCGTTAAACACTAAAGAAAAAGGCATCGAGTTTATTGTTGTAAGCGCCATTTCTCATACTCAAATGGATCTTTCCGATTGATCTTGCTTTCCTTCACACTCGTAAAACTCAAGCTATATGCTGCTCTCGAAGGAGTGTTGGGTAGGTGGTAATTTAACCTTTTTTAGACCTCCCTAACTAAGTACGAAAAAGGTTTACCTTTTCTTCTACGGAAATTAAGAGAGTTCTTCTGTGGTATTTTTTACACTTTTTCGGCCTCGAGAGACTAAATTGGATGAAAAAGGACCCTTTTGGAGTCTTCTTTGGAGTTTTCAGACTCTCTCAATGTGAAAACACCAACTGAGCATGTACTAGTTTGGGCTCATTAAATCCACGAATCAGTGACACTATCAAGCATTATTCTATATTCTCTTCAAGCTTGTTAAAAAATGAAGAGAGATCCGAGTTGACTTTCCTGGACTCGTTAAAATTTAACAGGGAAGGTAAGGAAGAAGTTTTCTCTTGGTTTTCAGTTAGTGGTAGCATGTCATCCTTGAACATAGCACTCTCTGTCTTTTCCGATATCCATGTATCAGTGTTCACTTTCAGTTCAGATATTACTTTGAGTTTATTACTCCTCTTGTCAGTTCTACCTGGGGAATCTGATCATGTCTCCTACATGACAAATAAGTCTAGTTGTTCTATCTATAAAGTTAAAAGCTACCTTGGGTCATATGTGTGTCATGCTCATTGTTCAAGGACTTAACTCAATGTCTAATCTATATCCTAATCCCATCATTGTTGTATATGTTATCACTTGTGTCTCCCTTTCTTTACCCAGTTCCTAGTCACTCTTATGATCTGTTGGAGGATCTATTGCCTTCCTTATCACAGTATGGTTCCACATCAGCACTTCCTAACGACGAAGACCTAGATTTTTGACGATCGTACCTCAGGCTTCACTTTCATTATTGGTGAATTCCTTTGCTTCGGTTGTCAATTATCACCTATTGATTGACAATCTGTTGAATCCACTCCATGTTCGACTTCAACCTACATTTATTCACATGGCTTGGATTGTACTGGTTCTTTGGGATTCTTTATGAATACCATAGTTCCCTATCTATGGACTAAGTTGCACAAGATTATGTTCAATCCATTTACACAGCTTCCAGATCTTTGAAGACTCATCATTGCATATTGTGGCTTCGATCCACCTTTGTAATATATGCGGTCTTGTACCCGTATTATATGATGTACTCGAACATTGTAAAGGAGCTAGTTTTCTAGCATATTGAACATAAAATCCTCAGATATGACTTTGTATATGACACTTTTTATGTATTTGTTTCAGTTACTACCTCTGCTCCATTGAATTTCTGATTTCTCCAAAGATAATGATTATAATGTGTTTCGGCCATCACTTCCCTCTGACCTCACACATTAGGGGGCATCTGTTATTAACCCAAATGACACTTCTCCGTCTGAGTGCTAATACTTCATATGTTGGCACATAGAAGGACACTTATGGATTGAAGGTTGCCTAAACACTATAGATGGGCATGACATGAGATGCATTCACTATCCAACCAGCTTGCCATTTTACCTTTTTATATGTTGATTGTCGTACGCGACTATCCCCACAACAACGTGCGTACATACATGACTATCTCCACAGCATCCCATGTACTGTATGTGAGTATCTCCATTGCAACCCATGTACAGATCTGTATGTGGGTTTCCCTTATAGCAACTCGCGTATCATACGCGGGTTTCCAGTATCAATACTCGCGTACACATCCATTCGACATTAAAAATAATAAAGCATGATTAATGGAGATTTGTTGAGCCCTAATCATTAACTATCTCAACTGGCTCAACCTCCTCAACCTTCGAAACTGCTCTATTTCCAAAAGTATAAATAGAGGCCTTGGGGAGGGCATTAATCAATCAATCTTGGAGAGCAAAGTTATGCTGGTGGTATATCTTCAGAAGTATTTGGAGCAGCAGAACTCAGAATCCCTTGGTTGCAGAGGAGTCCTTGTTTCAGGCGTTGGGTTGTACACTTATCTCATTCACTATTGTTAATAAAGAGAATTCTTCTTCCAACTTTGTGTTGAGTCTCTTTCATGTATCATTATTTGATGAATACTTTTGATTAATCACTCTATATATCGTTCATCTAACTTGTCATATATACATGTATAATATTGTACTTGGAGAATTGGCTCTTTGCAGGTGAAGGAGGTGCATCCCTGAAAGCTTTGGAGAGGAGTAGAGCAGGGGAAGACAAATCTTGGATCAATCGTCATTAATCGGGTGAGTCCAACATATCTTCCTATTTCCTTTCTGTACTTTAAAGCTGATTGTATGCAAGTTTTAGAAGTACGTTGGTAACCCTAGACCCTAGGTTACAAGGGTGTTTATTCCTAAACAACAAAATGGAAAGGAGTTTTACCCGTAGAAGGTTGTTGAGCCAAGGGAGGACCATGCGAAGGATATAGATCTTCTCTTTCTGCAACCACATTTTCTCCCGCTTGGGATTTGGTAGCATCTCCTTGGTAGATAGCTTCCATAGGATATTCTCCTGAAACAAGAGTAAAATCAGGTGGTAAGCCCCGTACTTTTATGGAATGTCTTAATTCAGCTAGTTTGTACAGTTCCTGTCTAACATAGGGTCTCAAAACTAGAAAAAACACACCAAAAATTCCGTACTCAAGCTACAGGCCAAAAAGAAAACTTAAACAACAGGAGGAGTTCATATAGTCCGGTCTCTCACCAGGATTGTCAAGAAGGTGCCACTCACGATATACCGCAAGGGTACGTGCATAGTAATCTCCCTGAATGTTGTTTTCGTCATATGGCTCCAAGCAAGATGGCCAAAAGGGATTTTCTTAGATAGATAAGGTATCCTAGTGGGGTCTCTCGATATACGCAAGGTACGTGGGAGCTCAAATCGATAGTAGTGCTGTCTAATGCAAAAATGTTCACAAGGGGCCTTCCTATATACAATCAAGTACATGAAGTACCTTTCTATAGACCTCAAGGGTACGTGAAAGGCCGTTCGATATACCGACGGTATGTGGAAGAACCGCATGAGTCCCAGGATGTAGTGCATACGAGTAACGACAACTCCTACGCTTAACGACGCCCGAACACCTCTCTAGCCTATCACTCAAATTTCTATGTAAATTTTAAGCCTATAACTACTGTTAATTTTAAAGTGGACGGTTAGGTGAATGCATGGAATTTTGACAGAAAAAGTAAAACCATGCAGATATGTAGATGCAAATATTTCACTTTACCATTCGAGGTATGCCTACTTACGGGAGGGAGAGAGTATTTTCTTTTTGTTTTGAAAACCAAAAATTCTCAAACAACTACTTTGAACAAATCAAATCCAAAGACAAGCAAAACATTCCAAACTCATTTTTCTTTTTGAAAGCAATCATATGGGTAAGAGTCTCTTTTCCTAAAAGAAAAACAACAAGCACTCTACATGCATATGCAATCTATTTTTTTGAATTTTCTTTTAAACATAGATAGATCTAACTTAAAAATACACTATTTTTTCTTTTGATGAGACAGTACTAATGCAAGAGAGACAAAAGAACAAAGGGAACCTGAAATCTTGTGAGGCTAATTAGAAATCCAGTGCCCTATGCTTGGTAAAAATAATGACCTAATCTCAACAAAAAAAAAAACTTTTTAAAAGAAAAAAGAAGTCCTCTATGGAAAACATGAAATTAAGATGACAAGGAAGTGGTTTTTCTTTCAGTCTTTATAAATGAAACGAAAAGAGATCTAACTAAAACCTAAGCTTTCAACAATTTCTTTCAGAATCACAACCAACAAGCATGAAATAAAACGAATAATCAACAAGCCTAACTTAGCTTTTGAATTCTTTCAATCAAACAAATTTTACCACAAAATTATCAACCATGAGCATCCAGATTCAAACAAACAAGCCTAACAGTGCAAGGCTGAAAGCAAGAAAAACCCTACTTTTTGAAAAAAATTCACAAAAATCAAGTTCTGGAACAAGGCCTACTTGGCACCATGTTGGAGGGGTCTTTGACAGAGCGGTTCTAGACGAGCACCGCTTTCGGATCACTGCACTCAGGTGATGGCACCACTTATGGATAACAAGGTTCAGGCGACAACACTGCTTATTGCCTACAGCACATGCACAGTTCCCTGGATATATCCAAAACACAAAGAGAATGAGATTTCAAGTCAAAAATTTTTCAAATCAAGGTAAAGACTGATGAATTGACAATAAAACAGAGCATATAAAGCCAAAATAATGCAGATCTGAATAGATCTAAAAGTTTCAAAACAAACTTCACTAAGTTAGATGGCATATATGACTGAAGAGAGTTACAGACTGGAGCCTAGATTCGGACAAGTGTTCAAGGACCGAGGAAGACTAGATCAACTGAAATTTTCTTTGTTCCCTAGCAGAGTTGCCAGATTTGTTGTCAGGAATATTTCACCTTCTGCGTACAAAAGCTGTTCCTTTGGTTTGAATGGTTCAGATCCAGAACAAATAAGTGAACAACAAAGGATGAAGACCTTCCCTAAATGTTGTAAACACCTAGAATAATGCTTTGATGATGAACCTATGTATTTGCAGAACATGTAACACAAACAAGAACATCAAAGCTACCAGAAAATTATTTATACATCCATACTAGTGACTAAGGAATCTAGTAACATATACATGCGAGATCCGTACAACAGATATGTGGGACAGAAATCAGATTTGCATTAAGAAATGAATGAAGAATTTAACAACCATTTCCTTAGTGTTGACAAACTCCTCCACAAGACAAACACCTCATCCCCAATAGCTCCAACTTGCTCTCTTGTGCTCACCAATGGATTGGGCCAGATAGTCAATTCAATAGCATAACATTATCATTCAATTCTCCCCCTCAACTATGGGACATGAGCTTGTATTTATAAGGCTCAATGGATAGGGATAGTTGAGAGAATTGTGGATGAGGTGGCCATAAGATCCTACCAAGAGGGATCTCGACTCCAACCAACCCAGTTTGATAGGGATAAGGGAGGACATGAGGCTCATGTTCTAGAAGCCTCGAGAAGCCTCTTTTTTTCCATTTTTACCAAGGGTACTGCTTATGTTCCTTTATGACAGAGTGGTGAAGGGTAAGAACCGCTTCAAGAACAAAGCATATATGCGGTGGCACCACTTTTCTTTAATAGGACTCAGGTAGTGCTGAACAAGGTACCGCTCATCAGCTAAAGGGAAAGTGCGGTGCTAAGGTTTTTTATTTAGAATTGACATCCAGAGCATGTTTCCATTCCAAGTTTGGGATTTAGGGAAAACATAGGTGTTAAGGATCTCATCACATGTTGGTGACAGGATTTGGGTATAACATCCACAAACATTCATCAATGGCAGGGCCTTTGCCTTGAGATCCTCTCCATGATTTTCATACAATATTTACATCATGTACAATTAAATACCATGGGGTCAAAACCAGGGTATTACAATCCCCTCCCCCTTCAATCAACACTATCCTCAGTGCTTTACAACTTAAACAAAAATGCTACATCGGCGCTGCCCTCAGTGCTCCGCAAAATTGAGCAAAAATGGATGTGTCAATCACACGACATCCTCCATCTCCCAAGTAGCCTCATCCGGAATGTAGTTCTCCCATTGCACCTTTACCTGTCCAATGGCTCGATTCCGGAGAATGGTGACCTTCCTGTTGAGGATGTGCAATGGCTCTATTTGGAACTCTCCCTCAAGTTCCACTTGAATCACATCCCAATCAATCACATGGTTAGGATCATGTACATATTTCTTAATAAAAGAAGCATGAAAAAAATTATGAGCTCTAGTGCTAGCAGGAAATGCAAGTCAATATGCAACTAGCCCTATTCTTTCAAGCACTTCAAAAGTCCCACAATATCTAGGAGAAAACTTGGCACAACTTCCAATATTCAAGGAACTCTTCCTTGCCCCCACTCTAAGGTAAACATGCTCCCCAACACTGAATTCTCTGTCCACCATATTCTTATCATCATAGCTTTTCTGTCTGTCCAGGGATGCTTTTGAATTTTTCCTGATATTTGCAACCTCTTGCTCCATCTCCTTGAGCAATTCTAGACGAAGTACAATCTTGTTCACTAGATTATCCCATGTCACAAGGGCTTCATAAGGAATCATCCCCAAGGATTCTTGTTGTCCATTATTATAATAAATTTTTACCAAGTGTAGATAATCCTCCCACTTGGATGGTTTATCCATCACATACATGTGAATCGTGTATTCCAACACTTTATTCACTCTTTCTATCTGACTATTAGTTTGAGGATGGTAGGCAGTGCTGAAGTTCAAAATGGTACCCAAATATGCAAACAAGCCCTTCCAAAAATTGGAAGTGAACTTAGGATCTCTGTCAGAGACTATTTCCTTAGGAAATCCATGCAGTCTAAAAATATCCTTCATGAATATTTTTTCAATAGCATCAGTCTTATAAGTAGACTTGAGAGGTATAAAATGTGCTGCCTTAGTCAACTTGTCCACCACAACCATAATGGAATCATGTTGCCTCCAAGTCATTGGCGATCCTGTAATAAAATCCATGGAAACAACTTCCCATTTCCATTCTGGAACTGGTAAGGGCTGCAACAAACCTGTTGGGTGTTGATGCTCAACCTTTACCTACTGACATTTCATGCACTTTGAAATGTACTCAGCAATTTCCTTCTTCATTCCTAGCCAAAAATACTGCTTTCTGGCTATAGCAATTGTCTTCCAATATCTTGGGTGACCATAATATGGAGTTTGATGGATCTCATCCATAACAATTCTCCTCAAATGTGCTACACTTGGAATATAAATTCTATTTTTTTTAATAAGAAGTCCATCTTCTTCCAATTTATATCCCTCATACCTCTTCTCAAGACTTTGTTGCTGCAATTTTTCTTTTATCTACCCATACAATTCATCTTTAACAACTTGATTAACAATCTGTTGTCTCAGATATGATTGGAAAATACTAAGACATGCCAAGTGCATTTTATGCACCTTCCTGTTGAGTGCATCAACCACTTTATTCTCTTTTCCTTTTATGTGTTTGATTTCAAAATCAAACTCACATAAAAAATATAGCCATCTAGATTTCCTAGCATTTAGAGTAGGATGACCAAACAAATACTTCAGACCATAGTGGTCTGTCCTTAACTCAAACTTTTTTCCCATTAAGCAATGCCTCCACATTCTAAGAGCATGTACAATGGCCACAAGTTCCAAATCATGAGTGGCATAGTTCTTCTCATGATCCTTCAACTTTTTAGACTCATAACACACCACATGGTTATCCTGCATAAGAACTCCTCCAAGTCCTTGTCCACATGCATCAGTACACACCACAAAATATTTCTCTCAGGCTGCAATTTCAAAACTGGTGCACTTGTGAGAAGATGCTTCAACTACTAGAAGCCTTCCTCACACTTTGGTTTCCATTCAAACTTTATCCCCTTCCTCTACAAAAAAGTGATAGGATGTGAAACCTTGGATAATCCCTCAATGAATCTCCTGTAATATTAAGCAAGGACCATAAAATATCTTACATCTATCACATTTCTTGGAGTTGGCCAATTCATAATGGCTTGAACCTTTTTGAGGTCTACAGATATGCCCTCATCTAAGATGATGTGACCTAAATAATGAATCCTATCTTTATAAAAGTCACTTTTTCTTAACGTTGCATACAACTTATGCTCCCTGAGTAATTGCAAAACCAATCTCAGATGTTCTTCATGCTCTTCCTCATTCTTAGAATAAATAAGAATGTCATCAAGGAAAAGAAGAACAAACTTGTCCAAATACCTGCTGAAGACACTATTCATAAGGCACATAAATGTAGCTGGTGCATTTGTGAGACAAAATGGTACAACTACAAACTCATAATGTCAATACTTCATTTTGAAGTTTGTCTTCTGAATGTCTTCATCCTTAATTCTTACTTGATGGTTACAAGATCTCGAGTCAATCTTGGAAAAAACCTTCGCTCCTCTCATTTGATCAAAGAGGTCATCAATCCTAGGAAAAGGATAATTGTTCTTCGTAGTGACTTTATTCAGCTGCTTGTAATCAATACACAACCTGAGTGTACCATCTTTCTTCTTTACAAACAACACTGGTGCTCCCCAAGGAGACACACTTGGCCTGATGTAATTCTTTTCCAACAAATCTTGCAGCTACATCTTCAGCTCTAGCATTTCTGGTGTACTCATCCTGTAGGATGTCTTAGACACTCATGTTACTCTTGGCACAAGTTCAATTGTAAAATGAATGTCTCTCTTTGGAGGAAGCCCTCGAACTTCATCAAGAAAAACATCCTTGAATTCCTACAATACATGAAATTCCTCCAACCTAGGATTTTAATTCTCTGCTGCCTCCAACACATGGGTTGCATACACTCTGTAACCTTTCCTACAAAAGTTCTTCAACTACATGGATACAATATGCATAACAGAAATCACCTTTGGAATTCCTTTCACAACCCTGTTATGGAGAGAAATTCCTATGGCTTGGGGTACCACAACAGATAGCTAGACTCCAGAAATCAATCTTTCCCAATATGCAATAGAAATAAAAACATCTAACACTAAAGGATCAAACCTCGTACCTTATTCCGGACGGTTGAAGTAGATCCCCGTTGAGCTTTCCAATCTTCAGCTTGAATTGTTATAGCACGTCCTCAACCACAAGTAAACAATACAAGCATACTATATTTCATGGTGTTAGATCTATTCTAGCATATATAACCAATAATGTATAAGAATTTGACATATTCCAATGGATGCAACATTCATTCAAATACACATTACTGGACAGGAAAATATATTTCTATTAATATGAATCAGAGATTACAAGTGACAACCTCTGACGGCACATCTGTGAACTGTAGAAACTGAATCCCCCACTTGGGCCTCCACCACCTCAATCCTCCAGCACTTCGATAGCAAGCTTACAAGCAAAGGGCAAGCTTGGGAAGAACACAACAGTGCTCCAAAGGGACAAAGGGATGTAGACTCAATTATAATTCTGGCAACAATGGACTATAGTTTTGATACTCTCAATTCTCTCTTATGCTTTCAATGTCTCAATGGGTTCCTTATATATCTTTTCAAAGTGATACTGAAAGGTCGAATCTGTGCGATCTCAAGGAATATGGAAGGCCAGGAGTCATATGAGTCGGATCCAAGTCAAGGAACGCTCCAAAGGATTTTGGATTATGCACACATCCCGATGTACGCGACTATCGAGGGAATATCCGCGTATGTACGCAGTTATCGGGGAAAAGGCCGCGTATATCATTTTTCTAATGTTTTTAGGGATTGTCAATGATACATCAAAAGACAACAAATGGTCCATAGGGGCTAATGAGTCTACAGTGGGACAGGGGAAGGCCATACAATGTGTGATTCACCTAGTGTGGTGAAATCCGCTATAACAGATGCCCCCTAATGTATGAGATCAGAGGGGTTATACGATGGCCGAAATACATTATAAGTCCATCCCAGAAATGAAGTGATGAAGGTACCCAAATGGAAGACCAGCCACCCAATCAGCATAATACCATAATACAACTCTGCATATAACTGTGAATACATATAGCAGTCCCAGATACATAAGAGTACAATGACCATGAATAGGCATGAAACATGATAGAACATATGTGGTCATCTCCACGTACAATATACATAGATCAGAATCTCCATGATGAAGATATACAAAGTACAATGATCTCCACAAAGGCTGAAGATATATAACAGATCAAGATCTCCATAGTGGCTGGAAATGTTTGACATATACTAGAACAAGTCACGAGAGCTGAAATCTCATGAACACTGGCACGATCAAGGAGGTAACATATAGTGGATGCCACCAATCTGGAAGGTCTTCTACACAAACCGCTATGAGTACATGTCCTACTATGCGAATAGAGGTGTCGAGGTCGAACATAGTAGTCCATCGTCTGATTACTGGTCATTGATGTATACCGTTAACAGACGTGAGATCACCCACCAATAATGAAAATGGGAATCAAGGTACTAGAGTGCAAACTAACAAGTGTGAATAAATGTGTTGAGGTCGATCACTTGAGAGAATCCATCGATCAAGGGACGTTGATGTATTCCCAACACTGTCGATGGTGAGAGAACTTGCCACTGATGACTGCAAGTCTCAAGGCACTCAAAATGACTCTAGACTCCAATCCCAGAATAAATGATCTGAAGTCGATGGGATGAAATCCGCTGGAAGGAGGGCATTAGGGCATCCCCCATCATCCAACACAAGGTACTCAGCAAGGATGTATAATATGGAAGAACTTGATCATAAGGTGCAAGAACCAGTAACTGTACCGGGAATGGCCGACATGCAAAGTCAAGATAACTGAGGAATGGTCGACTTAGGTTTCAACTTCCTTCGAACAAGAGCATAACGGCGTATGGTGACTGAATGAAGGCAGCATAGACTCGATATACAAACTGGGACATCTCTATGATGTAGGAGGCATCAATAGAGGCTCCATAGGGACTTGAAGCTTAACCAGTCGGTGGAGTTAAAACTCAGATAACGAGTACAGCTCCTAAGTCAAACTATAACCCAACCAATGGATGTGATATACAGTGCTCTGTTCGAAGGCGACACGACTCGACAGCTGCCAAAGATAATATCTTTTCTTCTCTGGATTTTTGGTTTTTTGATTTTTTTGGTCCTTTTCAGTTATTTGAAAAGCTTGAAAAAAGAATAAACTAGCTTTACAGTTACAAACTAGGAGGAGACGAGTGTCATTTAGGGCAAACAAACTAGTTCCAAGTAGTGGAACATAACTATGCTCAATGCAAGGATACATGTGTAGGATATCGACACTCGGGGGAAAATCCCCTCCCGGTAAAAAGGAAATCAAGCTGCGAAGGATATAAATAAAGGCTCTGCATGGCTAGACATGAGACAAGCTCGGGCTATATGGCTGAAACGCAATGTCAGGGAAGCCGGCATAAAGCTCAATAAGACAGGAAAAGCTCATGATAATGCATTCACAACTCGATATAAGGGGAGTTCAGGGGGAAACAGCCCAGCATAAGATCAAGAGGAGTATGAGGCTCTTGCTAAATGTCATCGAAATACTATACAACGGACTCCCATACCCTAAAGGGGGAAACATCGGCATGGGCACCAAATGCAAATAAGGCGCTAACTAGGGTACCCATGTAAGGTGAGTCTCTACCACTCATATCATGCCACTTCTATAGCAGCAAGAAGGTTCCGTGACATAATAGAGTGGGTTCGTACCTAAGGATATAGTGACATGGTCATAAGGTCATGCAAAATTCAAACGGTGGTGAGCCTAACCTATATGCCAGTATAGACGTTATACCTGAGATCAGTACGAACGGGTCAATCCAAAGGCTATAACATCACTGAAAACGGTCTTCTACATCAAAGATTAGGTCAGAAACGGTCCAAAAAGGTTAGAAACGGTCAAAACTATAGGAACGAGGGTAAAAATTTTCAAATATTTGAAAAATTTTCTATAAATAGTAAAAAATATAAATCATTTGAAACTTTTACCCATTTGAGCTCTAATATTCAACTGCGAATTCCAGGAGATCCAGCCGGCGGAATTCACAACCGATTATTCCAGGTACTTACTCATGTTCTCAGCTTGCATTTCAATACAAATTTTATAATTTTTCATGGTCAAATGAATTTTTAAAGGCCAAACTTACATGAGCGCTACGGCCCACGCGGGTATCAAGGTTTTTTCCACGTATAGGGCTGGATATACGCGGAAAAGGGACTAGAAACTGCGTACATATGCGGTTGTTTTGAAAACAGCCGCGTATGACGCTGCACATAATGATTTCTAAGAATCTAATGGACATTTTGGTCAACTTCTCATGCAGGATGGTGCTAGAGTGGCGAGAACGCGAGCATGGTGACGTAGAGGAAGCAGTAAGGGTTGACAGAATGGCTCAAGAAACTCTAAGAAGGTGCGGACTCTACAAGTTTTGGTGCCTAGGAGGCTTGAGGGCCAAACCAGGACTACTACAGATGCTTGTAGACTATTGGGATCCGGACTCAGAGTCCTTCCAGCTAGATGGCATGTCCCTCACCATTGAGGTGGAGGATATCTACTTTATCATAGGTCTATCATGGCGAGGTGAGATGGTGAACCTTCATGCCTGCGGAGGGCCAGGTCATGGGCTGACTATCGATGAGTACATAGCTGTGTACTGCTACCCAGAGACGGAGAAGGTGGGGAGCCAAGTTCCCAGCAATGCTATACAGGTACTGGGCCTAAAGGCCATACTACTGATGCTGGGCAGGATAGCAGGCTTAGCATCACTCCATCAGGCCTCTCGGCCACTGATGTTCTATGCGGTGGAGTGCATGACAATGACCATCTATGACTGGAGCACTTCCCTACTGAGCAACATGAAACACCAGCTCAGTGAGTGCAAGGCAGGTAGGATACGGAACTTCGGGTTCAGCAGTATCTTGAGCACATTTTTCTTCGAGCATGTTCCAGGATTGAGCACTAGAGTGGATGGTCCTCTTCACGGGGTTCGAGATTCGGCCCAACGACGTTGGGCAGACGCGATGCGCAGACTGGGGGGTGGTAGGGTGGCCAACCCTTATCCAACAAACTTTTTTCCATGGTGGCGACGACAGATTATCGCCATAGAGGACTACCCTTATGAAGGGATAGACTTCCGGGGAGACCCGAACATGCCATTACCACCAGGATCAGCATATGGAGACATAGGTAATGAATCTCGACCCTTACTCTTTTTAAAATTTTTGAAGTATTTAATTTTTTTTGTATTTTCTTGATTAGTGGAATCAAAAAGACATGTTTTTGGGTGACAATACATAGTGACATCTACCATTCATGTGCAGATGTGGGACCATGGCGACCAGAGGGCTTCCCTCGTCATAGAGGGAGGGGAAGAGGAGACGATATCACCGGTGAGGATGTGGAGCGGATGCTCCAAATCATCCATACCAACTTTGTGCGACTGACTCACAGGATTCCCATGGCGCAAGTCGAGGACTTGCCTGAGGCTATGCAGAGACAGGTGGTTGGTATACCATGCGCATGGGTGCGTTTATTCCGGCGGCTAGCTAGAGCCGTGGTGACATATCATGATCACAACCCTCATCCACCTCCACAGGACTAGACACCTGGGAGTGCATCTATTTTGTACTACCGTGTATATGATGGTGGCTTTCAAAGCCCAATTTTGTATTATGACACTATGTATTACCACATTTTTGATGTATATAAAAAAGTTTTATGGTGATCGGTTTATTTATTTACATGTGTAAAAATTGTGTTTATGATTAATTTATAATGAATGAAACAAATGCCAATCTAACACATAGTTAGCATATGGGTCAGCAATTTGATTAAAATTTCTTGCAATGTGTATATATGTTATGTTCTCAATTTGCCATTCTAGCAATCTCACACGTAAGAATCTCCTCAATAACGTCGGATCTCTAACATGGTACAAACCATTTAGCTGTGACACTACTAACTCTGAATCAAGATGTACCTCAAGAGAGAGAACACCATGCGAAATGGCATCCCGCAGAAGCTCGATAACAACACTATATTCAGCAACATTGTTGGAAGATGGCCGTAGACATACACCTTTTGAAGACAGTACATGACCCATAGGAGTAAAAATCACCCAAGCAGCTGAGGCTGAGTGTTGAGTGTGACGGCTTGCACCATCCATGAATCCTATGTAGGTGGAAGATTCCATTGACATCTGCCACAAGAAATGGAAACTAATCACAAACCCGATCACGATAAACAAGACCTAACTATGCAAAAAAGATGTACAATAATATACAACAAATAGCCTTGGCTAAAGATCATGCATAGTATTTCTTAAGATAGAGCCCATTTCTAGGCTCCGCCAAGACTATCCCTTCATAATCCACTAACTCATAGGCACCCTTCTCTAATACACGCTTGACCACGTAAGGACCACACCACATAGGATTGAACTTCCCTGCCCCCAAGGGTTCTTTCGATTGATCCCACAAAAGGACCAAGTCTCCCTCACTAAACACTCTCGGACGGACAGAATTATCGTATTGGGCCTTCACACGACGCTTATTAACCTCTAGAGTCACCAAGGCATCTTTACGCTGCTCATCGAGTTGCTCAAGGTGAACCAAACACTCCTCCAAAGGTGAAGTGTTTGGTAAGAGTTCCACGGCTAACTTCAACAAAGGAATCTTGCATTCAACTGGCAATATTGACTCCACTCCATGAACAAGCTGATATGGAGAAAAACCAGTGGCAGTCTTTACCGCGGTTCGATATGCCCACAAAGCAGGGTACAACATAATATGCCAATTCGTCTTTCTTTATGCGATGGTTCATTGGAGAATGGACTTAAGTGATTTATTCACAGCTTCAACCTGTCCATTCGCTTGAGGATAGTAAGAAGAGGAGTGCTCTTGCTTATATCCTAACTTGGATGCCAACTCTTCCATCATACGATCTGAAAGTGCAAGCCATGGTCAGTTACAAGCTCTCTCGAAATCCCGAACCTAGAGATGATTTGGTTGAATACGAAGTGAGCGGATGTCTCACTATTGGATTTTACTGTAGGCATTGCCTCAGCCCATTTCATGAAGTAATCGACAGCCACTATGATATGATGGTGCTCCCCAGCCGAAGCTGGGTTGCAATCCATAAAATCTAGCCCCCACTTGGTGAAGGGACCGGCAGTGATAATAGGGTGTAACGGGGCAGGCTTTGAGCGCATGTTACATGCAAACACCTGGCAAGGGTGGCACCTTTTGACCGCTTCAATACAATCCTTGAAGATCGACGGCCAGAAATATCCTGCTCTCAAAATCTTTTGAGCTGTAGAAAGCCCAGATAAATGACCACCACATGCCCCTCCGTGGCAATCATTAAGCACTACCTCAGCCTCATCATGAGTTAAACAATGTCGTAAAATGGAATCTACTCCATGACGATACAAAGTATTGTCCACTATGAGGTAGTTCTTGGAAATGTGACGTAATCGACATCGCTCATCTCGCGAGAGGTGAGTAGGGGTCCTCTGCATTTGCAAATATACTATGATATCACCGTACCATGGGTCAGCCGTTGAGATCAAGAAAATGTGTTCATCAACAAACGTATCTTCACATACCGACTCCTTAGCCTCACTCAGAAAATCCGATATGAGCTCTGCAAAGATTAACGATTTCTTCGATTTTGTTGAAACAAACTCGAGATCAAACTCTTGCATAATGACAATCCATTTATTATATTTTCCCCCAATCATCCTACGTGTGAGGACGAACTGAAATGGATTGACATGGGCAACAACCAAGGTTTGGCGAAGGAGAATATAATGTCTCAAACGCTGCACCGCATGTACGGTGGATAAGGCCAACTTCTCGACATGAGAATACCAAATCTCTGTGTCAATAAGGTTTCGGCTCAGATAGTATATGACATGCTCCTGGAGCTCCTCATCCTCTTGAACCAAAACCATCCCAATCGTCTCTAAAGATGCGGCCACATATAATAGGAAATCACGGCTATAATCCAGAGGACTAATCATCGGGGCCGATGCTAGAGCTCGCTTATGTGCATCGAAGGACTCCTGGGCTTGCTCATCCCATTCAAAGGGAGTATCCTTCTTTAGGAGACGCATGAAACCTCTAGTCAAATTGGCGAAATTGACAACAAATCTTCATAGGAAGTTTTCCATGCCTTGCAAACACTGAAGATGACAAATATTTCGTGGGGGAGACAACTGAAGTATTGCCTCCACCTTCAAGGGGTCGACTCTTATACCCTCTTTCGAAATGATAAATCCTAACAACCGACCTGATTTCACACAAAAGATGCACTTATGAGGGTTTAATCTAACAGCATAGTGGCAGCATCTTTCGAACACCAATCTCAAGTGATAAGAATGACGCATCCTCATGCAAGAATGAGCAGTGAGGTCATCCAAAAATACTTCAATAATGGACTTGGGATCGTGGAAAATCAAGGTCATCACCCGCTGAAAGGTAGCTCTGGCATTTTTAAGGCCGAAAGGCATTTTCCGATATGAAAATGTTCCCCAAGGACAAATAAATGCGGTCATATGTTGGTCCTCAGGTTTAATTTGAATTTGATTATATCCGGAAAAACCGTCCATAAAGGAGAACACCTCGCTACCCGCACACTCATCCAAAATCTGATCTATAAACGGTGTGGGGAAGTTATCCTTAGGACAGGCATGATTTAAATCACGGAAATCAGTGCATATATGGATCGCTCCTTGCTTCTTATCCATCGAAATGGGATTTGAAACCCACTCTGTCAAGGGAACGGGATAGATGAAACCAGCTTTCAATAGCTTCTCTATCTCCGCCTTTATGGCAGGTGCTTTCCTAGGATTTACCGCACGTAAACGTTGTCGAACAGGCTTCACGTTGGGGTAAGTCTTAATTTCGTGTTCGACAATCCGAGGGTCAATCCCTGGCATCTCATCGTAAGACCAAGCAAAAACATCGCGAAATTCCTTGAACAGCTCGGTATACTCACGAATCTCATCTTGGGAACAATCCACCCTAATGTATACATTCTCAATTGTACCAGGGTTGCGAGAAATGTTGATAGGCATAGTTGACGATATGTTTGCCATGTTTCCATCAGCCATCTGACCAGGAGAGCTTAATGGAATCATGGGTCTACCAAATTTCTGTCTAAGAATCTCCCTATAATCCTCATGCTCCAAAAGGTCAAGCTCTGGAAGGAAATATGATCTATGATGAAGTTCCTCCCATGGTGGCTCAACTCCCGACATAGCCTCGATGATCGCTTCATCTGAAGGGAAAACCGTATCAAGGCAATCATGGGCATGAGAAGACTGTACTGCCCATGCAGGAAGCACATAGGGGTATTCCTCCTTTGTCCGTGAAGAAGAAGAACAAGGCTCTGCAGTAGATTGAAGATTAGCTTGGTAAGCAATCATGGCTGCAGGCAACGACACACTCGTCTCAATGGACTCACTCGAAGGACTCGGTGAAGGAAGAATCCAAGGATTTCCCATATGACTTGTGCGAAAAGGCACCGATCTCGTAGACGTGGAAGCACCATTGAAACTAGCTCCTATCATGAGGACGGGTGCAGGACAACTAAAGGTTCCCATGAGGGACGGATAGATACCTACACCCACACTCCCAGTTGCCGGCTGGGAATGTTCAACTTTCGGAACCGAATCTTCCGAATATGCACTAACAGGCAGATTCTTGAATGACATCTTATCAATCGTCACAATCTTCCCATTATGAGGAAAGCATACAACACAAAATACGGAAGACGCAATGGCTTGCATACTATACATCCAATTCCTTCCCAGTAAGAGATTGTAGTCAAGGGGCACATCAACCACCTCGACCTCTATCGCAATGGTCTTCCCTCCCAAACGGACTTTAAGAGAAGGAAGGATACCGTGCGGACTAAATGATCTCCCATCAAAAGCAGTTAACATGGTCATAGAATTTGACAACTCAGGAGAAACAAGACCCTTCCAACAACATCACAGAAGCAGCAGCGCCCTCGTCAATCACAGTACGCTTGATGATCATATTAAGACATTCTACATGCACCAAAAGGGACACATAGTAGGGTAAGCGAGGCTGATGTCCTACAGTTTCAAACTTGATCACTGAGGAAGAATCATCACCATTCACACCAAGAGCGGAAAGCAAAGCCTTCCTTTGCGACAGACAACTCTGAAGCACTTCCAATGCAGAGATCGCACAAGGAGTATGACCCAAGTCCTCGACAACTGAATAGTTCTGGGCGGCTTGGGCATTTGGATTATGCCCCGAAAGCTTAAGTACCCCCTTAGGAATGCGAGGTGCAGCCTCAGGTTTATCCGCAGGTTTCTCAATACGCAAAGGGGTTCCTGGTGGATCAGGTTCTTTTCCTGGGTTGGGTTGTGATGAAGAATAATCTTTCACACGCGTCACAACTTTCGCGGCATGGACCATATTAATGCACCCACGACCACTAGTTTCAGGTGGATCTTCATCACTAGATTGATCATGGGACTTCGAGTTCATATTTTGGTTATGCAGTAAAGGGTTCATTAACACAGCTGGGCCCTGTGCTATGATCTTCGAAGCTTCATCCATCCTAGGGTACAAGTAAGTGAGGTGATCGTCCTTACAAAGTTTGCAAGGAAACTTAACCTTACACTTATTCTACTTGTCCCCCCAGCATTTTTATTGTTCTTGTCATTATTGTTGGCATTCTCATTTTTATTCCCACCCTTCTTATTATTGTTTTTACCCTTTTTTCGATTCCGTCCAGGTTGCTGGTTACCCTTCTGGTCGGACGATTGCACAGCAAGTACATTCGCCGTTTGGGCGGGCTGAGATGAAGCCGTAGCTTGTCCCGAGGCATATTGGTTGATTGACAATTGAGAAACTTGTTTCACAACCGAACCTACAGGTTTCTTACTTGCACTATCCACAATGCCATCGGCATGTGGTCCAGGTTTGACCTTGGGATCGAAACTAGAACGAGGGGCATTAGGTATAATCTCATATAACAAACCAGACTGAGCATAGATCAAGTCTAGTTCCTACGCCCTAAAGATGGTTTGTTCCTCATTATGCACTCCAGATGTAGAAACATCCTTCGCGATATATGGCAATAAATATTTGGGGAACCACTCAAGGAGGAATTCTGGCGGTATAAAGCCTTTAATTAATCTCTTCTGTCTATGCCACTCTTGAATATGATCAGAAATATGGGTGGCTTTATCTTACCAAAATGTCGACAAGAGTTCAGTACCAACATCATATCGTACCGGTAGCTGGAAGTTATTAAGGAAAGTCATCGCAAGATCGTCGAACAAAGTAAAGGCACCCCTAGGTAAATCTATATACCATTTCGCCGTAGGCCCTGTAAGGGTGCGTTGAAATAGTCTCAAACGGACTGAGTCCTGATGAAATGAATTGGAAGAGCACCATAGGTGGAATGTAGTAACGTCTTCACTCAGATCCTCTCCTGGTTTGCCTTCGAACTTAGGTATGTCTGAAGGAAGCTTGGTAGGGACAGCCGGCCAAGCCGGGTCATGAGCCACAGGATCGTTCATTAGTCTCGATTAGTCAGGTAAATTGAGTGTCGCGGGGAAAGGGAGCTTAGCATGATGAGGTCTAGGGACTGCTCCCCGGTTCATATAGGATTGATTACCACCATGACCTTGGCCATAGTGACCTCCTCCTGTATGACCTGTATAGGGTTGCGTGGAAGTCGCATAATGAGGTGGACCTTGACTAGTAGGAGCTACAAAGCCATAGTTGGGAGAGTAAACAGGTTGTGAATACCCACCTCCGTAAGGTGAAGAGACCTGTCCATACTGCGCCCCATAGTAGGGTCCATAGGTCATCGACTGTGATGCCCCATGAGACACTCCATAGGTAGGTACATACATTCCGAAAGTAGGTATATACATGCCAAAAGTAGGGATATATGTCGAGGAAGTAGCAACCTGACCTCTAGAAACATGAACATAACCTCCTGAAACTACGGGTGGTATGTAGGCTTGAGACACAATAGGTCTAGTAATCATAGTACAGATCTGACTCGTAGCTACGTGCCGACTCGAAGGACCACGAGAATAAGGTGGAGGGTTTGCATTTGAAGAAATCAGAAGCGAGGATGAAGGAATCTCTGTAAGAAGATATGTGCTAGTGCCCATCGTCACTCGTCTAGAACCTGGTATCGCTATGGGATCACTAACTCTAGACCTAGTAGGTATATAAGATGTAGCTTCCACCGCTGGGATGGAAGGTGCAATGTGACTAGTAATCCCAAACCTCTCTGCAAGGTAAGGCATGGGAATTCCCCCAGGTATAGTGTTAGGGTCAAAGTCGGATTCAACATGAAATGTCAAATCGTGCATAGGAAAACCAGTGGTAACATAACTACCATAGTTGGTGCTAAGAGGGTCAAAGTGAGTCTCAGCATCATCCGGCATTCCATGCCGGTAATGGGTCAATGGGGAATCTGGCCTAGTATGAGCTCTTTCTCTTTCCATCTTTTGCACTTTGGAACTCGAAAATCAGAAACTCAATGTGCGAAGGAACATTCAATGGCCTTTCCTCCTTCCACCTTTCACACTTACGCTTTCTGCCTTCCACACTCCAAAACTCGAAAATCGGAAACTCAATGTGTGAAGGAAAATTCGACGGCCTTTCCATCTTCTTCTTTCCGCCTTCTGCACTTCGAAACTTGGAAACCAGAACTCAAGTGTGCGAATGATATTTTAACGGTTATTCCTCCTTTCGCTTTCCTCCTTCTACACTTCAAAACTTAGAAATCAGAACTCAAGTTTGTGAAGGATATTTTAACGGTTCTTCTGACTTTCGTCTTCTGCACTTTGAAACTTGAAAATTGGAACTCAAGTGTGTGAAGGAAATTTTAACAGTTCTTCCTCCTTCCGTATTTCACACTTTCACTTTTCTCCTTTCACACTTCAGAACTCAAAAATTGAAAACATAACTCTCGACGGAGTCCTTCAACCATCGTTCCGCCTTCCGTAACTTGAAACTCAGAAGTTAGAAAACTATCAAATGACAGAACCTCTATCCTTGTTACCTCCTTCCACCTTCCACATTTTGCAGGAGGATCTTGGAAGTCGAAAAACTCACTTTCTGCCTTATCTTTTCTCCTGATTTTCTCCTTCCGTAGGAGGATCCCTAAAGTCAGAAATCCCACATTATTCTTTGATTCAAACTTCGTTTTTCGCCTCTCGGATTCTTCCTTCTACTGTGGATCCTGGGTGCGGAAACACAATAACCTTCGTTGTTCAATTTTCCCTCTTCTGGTTTATACCTTCCACCTTCTGTAGGCGTATTCCAAGGGTTAGAAACGGTAGGGCAGATGCATTCTGACCTCTTTAACTAGGATTTTGTAGCCTCCAAGGACTTAAGAAAAATGCATTGACATAAAAGAAAATGCAGAAGTAAAAATGCAAGGAATTATACACAAGTAAACCCCTACTTAGTCATCCACACAAGCATTCAAGATGAACATAGCAAATCATAATATTCATAAGCATTCCACATAACTTGTATGGCCATTCATAAGAAAATAGATCACATAAACAAAGTAACATAGACACTTATCTTGATGATCAAGGTATCCTGCAACTGGCTATGTCGCACCAACTTTCCACCCAACCATAGGCTAGTGTGTTCAATAATCTCTCAACACACTGCCACCCCCGAGATGGGCATGATTTCCACAAGGAACTAGGGAACAACAGGCCCACATACAACCAACACACATCAAAACATAGTAAAACCAACTAATAGTTAGGCTTATCAGGTTGCTAAGGCAATGGATAGGTATAAGTGTTGGGCTAGTGAGATCAACCCCAGAGCTAAGGATACCTACACTAGATTTGGCTTGGTCTCCATGAATCTACCCCACCCTACACAAGGAAGTATTCCTTTCTCTACTATACAGTCCTTCAGGCCATACCTTCCCTCTAGTGCTTTCTCGGGTGTGCAGGCCATATTTACCAACCCCTTTTGATCTTTTTGTGTGGTTTGTCTCTTTATTAGGCTTATCAGCCAATTTTGGCCCTCCTCCACTCCTAATCCTTCAAACCAAAATAGGGATGCACTACACAACAATCCCCAAGGAAAACACAGCCATACAGGCTTCACTCTGTAACACAGAGAAAATCACTGGTGAACCACTTGTCTACGGTTCTAGATAACATAACAATATACCATCGTTGGTGAACAATCCTTGTCACTTCCCCGTCCCTCAACTGACGAAGAGGACGCGACGAACACATCAACACAGCCGGGCAAAACGCCCCATGAACATAATCAAATGAAATCAATGCTGGAATTAAGCATACACAGATGCATTTATCTTCAATCATACAGCGGAAGCAAACACACACATTCCAGCAATCTCCATGTTCATTATAATTCATTTAACATCAATATGATTTGCAGAGATGGGATAACAACAGCACTTATCTGTTAATGAAGAATTCACCCGCAACCAGCTACGTCGCTGCAACGTTCCACCCAACCATAGGCCAGCTTGCTCATCAATCTCTCAGCAACGCTGCCACCCCCGAGTTGGGCATGATTCCTTCGGAATAAGGGTCAATTGCAGGCTTAGACATAGCCAAGGGGACACATAAAAACCAAACCAACACTGCTGGGTTTCACAGGCTTTCAACAGACAAGCCAAACCAGCACAGTCCAAGGTTCAACCACTGCATACCAGCAACCAAACAAATTCATTCACTGCCCTGTGAAGAAGCAAAACGACCGGTGACAGTCCCAAGCGAAAGGTAAGACACAGCTCCAGCCTATAAGGCAACTCCGAGTAGGTTTTGGCCCTAACGTGGCCAAAACAACTCAACAACAGCACCCAAACCAGGGTATATCAGCAGCCACAACACACCATGAAGGGTAACAACAGTCCACAGTCCCAAAACAGGGAAAATCAGCCAACAGCACACACAATTCCTCAATAGAATGGTTGGGAAACATCACACAGTCCCAACAAAGGAGAAGAACAACTCCCAGCGTGGACAGACAAGGGAAATTCAACCCACGAATTGGCAATCCACGGTGGTCCAAACGAAATTGGAACCCACAGCCGACAAAACTCATGGGGAAGACAACAGCCCCAAACACAAACAGCGAGCATGGCTCACGGCATGGGAAAAACGACCCAAACATCTTGTGCATGAGGAAAGACTCGCACCCAACAGAAAAATGCATGGGAAAGACATACCCGATTTTCTGTGTGAGGATTCCAGCAGTAGAGGCCCTGCGTGAGGAGAAAACAACTCCGATTTTGCCCGTGGATGAACAAAACAATAGCAAGGACATGAATTACAGTGCGTGGGTGCTTCAGCAACTCGTGGAGCCCAGAAAATGTTTGCGTGAGACTAAAAACACCCCAAAACCTGTGCGTGAGGAACCAAACAGACCAAAATCGTGGTGAGAGTGTAAACTGACCAGGAGAGTGCGTGAGGGAGAAGAATGGGCAGACGTGGGTGGAGTGTGGATGTGGGTATGGAGCTGACAGCCCTGCCACCCCACTCCCAAAGGCAATAACTGCCCTCAACCACTCAGCCATATCTCCTCAACCACCAGCTCTGAAGCATTAAAGAGGTTGACAAGGTTGGATGAGACAAAAGGGTGAAAAATAACAAAGGTAGAAAACCACAAGGTAATAAAACATGGGTTTTTCCCCCATAACCAAGGTTTGACATCCCCCACCCCTTATCCTTTGGAACCATGCCCTTTTCATTCAACGTTGCACTGCCGTAGCTGGTTGTGGTTTTAGTTTTATTTGATTCGCGTGTTTACATGATGTCAAATTATTAAGGTGCCAGATAGCACGACAAACCATCAGCAATTATCCCCATTGCCGAACATACACAACCAAATCGATGGTGGGGATTTTTCCTTGAGCTCCTCACCATGATTATTTACATTATATACATCATGCAAACGGGGTCGAAATCGGGGACATGACAATTCTCCTCCTCATGAACAAAAAACACCTCTTAGGTAAAAGATAGATAATCTAATAGGAATGCATTCGCATGGGTTTTCTTGCTACAGAAGAAATAATACAGGTTCCCCCAAGCTACAGACTTGCAAGCTTATTTAGTCATGAAATCGATTTCCATTCCCTGCCTCAACCATTTTCCTGCAAGAAAATTGAATTACTAAGTTACGAGAACAAACCAGGGTAGACGAGTCAAAGAATGGGAAACTTTTACATAGATCTATGACTGATATCAAACATCAAACATATCGACGTCCCTCAGCGATTTTGCTGATTCAACTAGCACATCTTAACAAACTCTTGGTGTGCACAAAATTCCAATGTAATCTGCTTCATCAAGTTTGGAGTCCATCGTTGATCTGTTGGGGAAACAGATCCAACGACCCACAAAAATTCCATTGATTCAACTAGAAAGTTGTTTAACATCTGCTAGACGACACATAATTTCTATCCTAAAGGATTTAATTCTGATTTCGCATCCGCTTGGGTGATTTTGGAGACAAAACAACAAAGGTTTTTAAACATGGTTTTGTGAGGATTGAACTTGCAATTTATCACCTGGCATCTGTTGGACATCTCCCCACCCTATCCCTTGTGGAATCATGTCCCCCATTAGAGGAAATTTGGGGTCTAAAATGGGCCTTAGAAGAAAACACGCCAACAATAAATTTTGTGATTTGGAATTCATGAACCAATAGAATTTCAATAAAATGAGTCAACCATAATGGTTGAATTGACATATTTGTCGTAAAAGAAAACTACTTTTTTTGTTCATATTTTCAACATATCTCCCTGTGTTTTTACTCAAATTCCAAGAGGGAGAGCTCATTAGATTCAGAATTTAATTCCACATCCAACAAGTACCCACACTGCATACTTTTCATGGACCCCGCTACCCAAAAAATAAGAAATACCTGAAAAAATGTGATGATGACATCATCATCACATTTTTCAGGTATTTCTTATTTTTGGGGTAGAGGGGTCCATCAAAAGTATGCAGTGTGGGTACTCATTGGATGTGGAATTAAATTCCGCATCCAATGAGCTCTCTCGCTCGAAATTTAAGTAAAAACATAGGGAGATATGTCGAAAACACGAACATAAAAAGTAGTTTTTTCATTCTTCCTCCGAAATTAATAACTATTATTTTATTATTTTAACTATTAATTTATTATTTTCCTTAGGAGGTCCATTTTAGACCTTAAATTTCCTCTAATGATCTCTTTCACGTTTGTAGTCCCATAGCTAGCTGTGGTATTATATTAATTTGTACATTTACATGATATATCAAAAGATATATACTATGCTTGACTTAGCACCAAAACCATAGGTATCAACCTTGATCACCTATCTAGAAACATTCATCAATGGAAAGGCCTTGGATTTGAGCTCCTCACCATGGTTTTCATACAATATTTACATCATGTACACTTAAATACCATGGGGTCAAAACTGGGGTATTACAACCGGTGCACATGTAATAAACTCCAAACTCAATTAATAGGTTAATAACATTATATCATCATTTCCAAAAAAACACCAGCTTAGTAGGAATTTATATGACAAATTGAATTCCATACAGGTTCTTTTGGGATGTATCCATTGTTGATGTGAATAGATCCATGTCATGGTATTGTGATACCATACCTGGTACAAGGGAATTACATTATGTTCGTAGTAAAGACATGAGCGGCATATTTTCCTTTAAAACGAGGAAGTGTGCTTGTTTATGCAATTTTTGCATTGATGCAAATGAATTTGGGACTCATCACTATAAAAATGATGTATATGTGAAACAATGGAAATATGACCCTCTTCATCCAAAGGGACCACATCCAATTCCAATAGGGAAAGAGGTGCACACTAACGAGGAAGTGGTATCACCATATCATGATTAAGTTTCATATGTGGTTAGGGAATGTACACGACTTCATTATTAATTAGTTCACTATATATTACACATATGTAAAAATCCCGTAGAAACGCACGCAAGGAATTTGAACAATATTTGTAATTTCTCTTGCAAGTGATGTATTCGTTGTCATTGCACCCCCTGACAATCAACAAAATGTGCCCTATTATTTGATACGATGCAAAAAAATTAAAAGTAGGTTTGTGCGACCCTATCAAGATGGAGAGTTCACGTACCAAATTGGAGACTTGGTTTTGACAGGACACTTTTTTGAAAGAGTGAAAAAATAGGGTACTTATATTATTTACATATATTTTATGCCTAAACATATATCATGCTAATACAATCTTTTGGTGGTGGCATATCAGACACATCTAACAAAAATTAAGGTGAAGAGAGGCAAGCCAAAGAGATGGAAGATGGCAGATGCTGACCATGATCGTATTATAGATACTTTCATTCCTATAACCCATTGGCTATATGAATAAACTACACATTTCACTTTCAACATTGACCTAGCTCTCATGTTGACTTGTTTAATGCAATGTTTTAATAGCAAGTTTCTAAAATTAACATGTACATCACCCATTGCAAGTAACTCATGTATGGTCCTACATGGATTTGATCTTGTAGCAAGATAATGTGAATGTGTAAGAGTATTATTTCTTAATTTGTCTTCATTTATATATGTGCTTTTTCAATAACAAATTTTCATACAGACAGTGATCCTCTATTCATTGTGAAGGTAAGTTCCCCATCAACTATGACAAATTACCATTTCTAATATAATATGGGTTTCTCTTCTCCAATGGTTATCCTCAAATTGTAATTTGTAATTTGTAATTGATTTTCTAAATTGTAATGTGATTGAAGTTAATTTTTTAAATTGTAAGTACACATTGAATTTCCAATTGGAATTACACATTACATTAAGATATTGATGTCTAATTACAAATTCAATGTCTACTTACAATATAAATTAATTACAATTGGAATTACACATCATGATTTAGATATTAATGTCTTTGATTTTTAGTTCAAAGTAAACAAATACCAAATCCCCAATCCCCATTTTTAACATAATATGTTTTGTTTCCAAAGCCATCATATATAGGCACAACTTTAAACAATACTCATAAACCTTACCTAGAAGTGGTTTCTTCATGGAAATAAAGAACAATATGAGTAGTTGGAGATTAAGAGACTAACAGGGATCAATGAATAAATACCATAGTTAGTGAAGTATCTCAATTGTGTACATGGTGAATAGTGCATAGCATAAACCTTTTCTATGTGGAATTCAACATTGATCAATAATACATGGGAGGTTGGTCCAAGAGAGTAGGGCTTTCTTGTTTATGGAGAAAGAGCTTCTTTATCACTCCCTCTTGTTTCTATGACATTGAATTTAGATTTTTATATTTTGACATTTTTTAATATTAAGATAAAAGTGATTTATGAAGAAGTCAAAAGTTATGAGAGAGTTAAACTTTAAGATAGTTTGCATGAATAATATGATAATTCTTAATTTAAAAGTACAACTATAATAAAAATAATGGATTTTATGAGAATAAAAATTTATATTAAAACGGAAGTATTATTTGTGAACTTTTTATATTAAATCTTTACTTTGTCAAATAATTTTTAATGATTTTATTAGTAATTCTTTTAGATATTTTATGATCAAGAACAAATATACTATATTGTGGATGATTAGTAATATATAGGATAAAAAATTACAAAATGATTGTAACATTTGAATATCAAGAATGTTAAAATACAAAACCATCTTACCTTATTAAATGGATAAACTTAGGAAAAAGTTTTTATTGGAGATTTTTGTGGAAGTTATTTTTTCTTCGTTTATATAGGTTTTTTTGCAAGGTGACCATTAGACTGGATTTTGTGAAAATTGGGTATTGGTGCTCCAATGTGACAAGCACGTTGATACTTTGAATACACTTGAGTGTGCTAGTGCTCCATGAACTTCCTCCATGATAGATTTATAAATATTTTTTTAGATGCTTTAAAATCAGGTATAAAGATACTAGATGGTTGAATATTATCAATATCTAGGATAAACATGTGTAAAGAGCCATAATATCTAAAAACCAAGAATTATTAAAATACAACCGCCTAATCTTATAAAATGGGTGAAATTTTTTTTATAACAGTACTAGGAAACAAATTTTTAATGAAATTTTATGTGGATGGATATAAACTAAATCCCCAATAAAGATCCCTAAGTTGCATGTATCCATTCATGGAGTCACTTGGGTCATACGTCCTTAACTATTCAAATACATTTTTTGGAATGGAGGAGGTTTTTTCAATCTTAAGAGATCCATCATGAAGATGAAGCAACAATGAAAGGGTTGAGTCCTTCAATATGTTATAGACGTGGTTATTTCTTCTTAAATTGAATTAAAATCATGTAGGTATCACTTCAATGCATTGCCTACACTCCTAACAATTAAAGAATGCTTTGTAGCCGTCTTGACTTTGTGAAAAGATGTTGAATTGTAGATGTTTCCACTTCTATAGAATGTTCCATACAAACCACAAACTTCTATTTGATAGAAATAAAGAGATGAAACACCTATACAACATTAATATAATTGTAATTTAAAATTTAAATTGTAATGTAATTGAATTTTAAATTTTGATTTTGCAATTGTAATGTAATTTAAATTGTAACCACACATTGAATTTTTAATTGAAATTACACATAAATTTTAATTTTAAATTTTAAATTGTAATTGAATTGCAATGTATAAATTGTAATTGAATTGTAATGTGTAGAGTGTAATGCAATTGTAATTTAAATGTTAAATTGTAATGTAATTGAATTTTGAAATTTGAAATTGTAACTGTAATGTAATTGAGAATGAACTTTTAAATTGTAACTACACATTGAATTTTCAATTAAAATTACACATTAAATTTGAAACTTGAAGTTATAATTGAATTGCAATGTGTAAATTATAACTAAATTGTAATGTAAATGTAATTTAAATTTTAAATTGTATTATAATTGAATTCTAAACTCTAAATAAGCAACTGTAATGTAATTGAAACTGAACTTTTAAATTGTAACTACACATTGAATTTTGAATTGAAATTACACATTAAATTTGAAATTATAATTGTAATTGAATTGTAATGTGTAGACCCTAATGTAATTGTAATTTAAATTTTAAATTGTAATGTAATTGAATTTTAAATTTTGAACTTACAAATGTAATGCAATTGAAATTGAACTTTTAAATTATAACTACACATTGAGTTTTCAATTTAAATTACACATTAAATTTTAAATTTTAAATTTTAACTACACATTGAATTTTAAATTTTGAATTTACAATTGCAATGTAATTGAAATTGAACTTTTACATTGTAATCAATGTACATTAAATTTGCGATTGAATTGACAAAACACTTGTAAGTGTAATAACTATACCTAGATGTAATATAAAATAAGATCAATTTCAAATTGATACAAAATACACATGAAGGTCACTATGATAAAATATACTTTAAAATAGTCCATATATTTCAAATAATAAAAGTCTATATGTATATATATACAAAAATTCCAAAACATGAAAATGTATACATCATCAAGTCAATCGCCACTACCACCACCAAGCCCTTGATTGGCCTTGTGACCGCCATCACTTGCAATATATCCCTGGCCTTGAGGTGGTAAACTATCAAAGAAGGCATTGATCTCAAGATACTGTAAAAATTAAAATTTTCAACTCTGTAAGTTATTTAGATTTTGACCAATCTATTAACACCAAAAATGTTCAGCTAGCTCTCTATGGTCCAAACCATAATTATACATCATAATACCACCATTAATCCCTCCATTTTGATCTTCAGAACTAAAATCCCACCAATTATGGTCCAAAATATTATTATTCCTTCCCCCATAAATGAAGGGAAGTTGATCATTTATTGTGACTTATCCCCATTGTCTCCAAAAAGGACAAAAAAATCATAAAATGAGAATGGGTCAAAAACCATGGACAAATACCATGCACAATAAAATACCATGGGTTAGAAAACCTTGGATCATCCTATAAATACATTGTGAAGGTCTCCCCACAAACATTACATTATTACATTCCTTCCTTTCTCCATCACATCCTTTAGCCACACTATCCTACTTTGCACATTGAGCTCTCTCGGTGCAACCCTTAATCCCTTTCCTGGTGACAACAGTTTGTGGGAGAAAACATGAAGAATAGGTTCGTGGGAATCCTATGGACCACTCCCTCAAAAAAATACAATGGCCCGTGTTAAGGTATATTTTATTTTGTTGCATTAGTTAAATTAAATATTATTGTTGTTATTATAGCTTGTTATTGCAAGTCAAGGTTGAGAAATCCCTCATACCATGAACTCTACCATATGATCCAATTGGTTTAGGGTAGGTTCTTTTACACGTAGTAGGGGAGAAATCCCCACTACAGTTTTGGCGACTCCATTGTCTTGATCCCCTTGGATCTATGTTTTTGCAAATATTTATATTGGTTTGTTCTACTTGGGAACCTTCAGCCGTCACACATCTGAGCCCCCTACAACAAATACGAATAAGTCTTATTGTAGTGATTGCTCCCCTGGCCCAAGCCGACTATTTTTCCTTAAAAAACCCTTAATTACGGTTGAATCGTGCCTATCTGGAAGAAAGCTACGACCCAGGTCACACCTTTTTTCTTGATAAGAATGACCTAGGTCACACCTTCTTCCCCGATAAGTGCGATCTGGACCAAAATTCCATATCACACTTGTACAAGCTTCCAGAGCAATCCCGGTCACTACTGTGACCCATATTTGTGCGACTTGCTGTGAAAAACCCCTTGTTTTGTGTGACCTGAGTCTTTCTGCTGATTTTTCTACCACAATCATGACTATTTTGCAGTTCTGTGTGACCCCCATCGCACCTGTTTTGCTGACAAGTGTGACTTGCAGTTTTTCAATCCTTTTCGGTGTTTAAGACCCTTTTCCACACCCCTTGTCCATGTTCTATCCCTTTCCCGGATGTTAAGTTAGGACACTAGGATAGGCATAGGAATCCAAATAACATCCTTTTTTCACTTACATCTGAGAGATAAATATTGTCCATTAGTGTACCAAAATCCTTTATTACTTGTTGACACGGTCACGACCAGTCTATCAGAGGGCCACCCTCTCTATGAGAGTAATCCGCAACGAAGGGGCTCCAAAAGTTAGGTTGGAATACCACACTCCATTATGTACCAAAGGCGAACCCTTCATAGTTCTCCTCGTGTGTGACGAGGACCATATTGGGTGTCGAGGACCAAAGGGATGAAGTGCAAGGACACCATTTCGAACGTGTCATGAATGAGGTAACCTAGTTATCATTCTATTTATGGATATTGTACCTGAGGTACCTCTCAAAAGTGGGATTCTCTTAGTCTATTGTCCTTCCATTTCATATTGTTTGACTGGGATTTCATCACCCAACAGAGGATACGATTTCTGAGGGGATTCCATATTGTAGCTAGGAGTTTGCTTGCACTTATACCCCATAGGTCAGTGCATCATTTTCTTTATAGGTAGTGTTGCTTGTTGTCTTTATGTCCACTTTGTTGTAGACTTGCTTTCTGCAACACACTGTTGCAGTTCGGTTTAGAGCTTTCTTTTTGGCCTGTGAGACACCATTTTTTCACTGTCCTTCTACACATTCAGTTGTAGTTGGATTTTTGAGCTTGAATTTGACACTCTTGAGCATCCATTAACTACAAAACAAATTATCATGTTATCATTGCTCCACCATGTTTTTTGCATAGACTTAGGGGGCATACCCCTCAGTTTTCTTTGATCCATATTCGACGTCATTCACCACCTTCAGAGCCATACACTACATATGATTATGATTCATATTCCTATCAATATAAACCTACTTTATTCACAGCCCCATCTAGCCCCATGGCTGGTGCACCTCCTAACCCCTTTCAGGGGGGGGGGACAATTGAAAGTGGAATATTTACCACTCCATTGTCATATCGGGTATCCCTTCTTTCATACCTATATGTCCTTGTCCTAGTGGGCCGCTCGACACTACACACATTGTTGCTAGTGCTCTACCCATTGGTGGTGGCCCCACTCTAGCCACCATGGTTCATACTATACATTCCTTTATACAGGGGAGCATCGGCCCTTCTACCACCATTTAAACTATTCACACCATTCCAGTGACTAACCCTCTTTTCAGAATTCATCCATAGAAACCCCCTTTTTCATGCAGTAACTACATGCCCACAGGTCCCAGCATGATTGTTGGACATCCTCGATCTAGTATTAGTCCTATTCTATCATTTTTTATGGCTAGTCTCAACCTGCCTGATTTTCTAAGGTTGACAAATGATCCCATCTGTAATGACCTGTTGTGGCCTCCCATGCCTACCAAACTCCCATCATACATCCCTAAGTTTGAGGGAAAGGTGGGAGAAGACCCTCAAAACCACATTATGTCATTCCACTTATGGTGTTCATCTAACTGCACAGTGATATGATTCTATTTGATTGTAGCTATTCCAGAACACACTCACAAGTGTTGTAGCCAAATGGTATATCGAACTACCTCATGCCACTTATCCTAACTTTTCCTCGTTAGCCTTGATGTTCCTTCAGTACTTCTAGTTACTCGAAAAAACACTTCTACCCATATTGTGGATCATATCCATGAGTGGCGTTGTCTCTGTAGCTTATGTAAGATCCTGTTAGATGATAAGATTTTCCTAGATTGGTTTCTTAAAACATTACTCCCCCCCATCGCCAAGGATGTTGCATCTGAGCGCCCACAAACTCAGGAGGAATCCATCCTCAAAGCACAATAGTTTGATCTTATCTACGCCCAATCAGGTTATCTATATACCATCATACCTTATGCTCCTGATGCTAGATCCTCATGTCGAGATACATTAGGGGCATCCCATGCTGCTAATGGAGTCAATGGCTATATTACTCAACATACTCACCTATACACGACCTCTCCTTTGATGCCACCTCACTTCGGTAACACCCCTAGTGTTTCCTAACCTTGCCACACCCTTTATTTTTCATGCGTAGTGGCTCATTTCGGAGCCACACCTTCATATGTGTCTCCCGCACCAATTCCTCACATTCACGGACCGAACTGCTTGGAACCTATGTGTAATGGTCAAATGGTAGGCTTTGTAGCCCCTCTAGTTTCTCCTACCTACTATCCACCACCTGTGCAACCTGTGCCTTCTCTGATCTCAACTCCTCATGTTCCCCAAGGATAGGTCTACACTCAACAGAACCTCCCTAATCAACCCTCCCCCAATAAAAAACAAGGGAAAGGAATACAACAAAAAGGTACGAACCAGGGAAACAACCAACCTCAAGGAGGTGGCCGACAACCCAACCCTCTGAATAATAATAGATCTAATCCACCTGCATAGAACCTATAGCATCCACATAGACCTGGGAAGAACCCTTAGTTGCATACTAACCATCCATGCACCATTTGTTACACTTACGACCATTATACACATCAGTGCCCCCATATGAACCGTGTCCGCCAATTCTTACAAACTAACAATCAATGTGACCCTAATACGGTCGCTTCGACACAACCAAACCCATCATCACAAGTTCCTCCACCTATGGTGCTGTAGAACCCCCTACCAAATCAAGGGATTGTTACCACTCAACCCTTGGTACCAAATACCACTGCAACTAGTTCTGTGGGTCAAACCATTGATCTTGGTTCCCATCACCTTATGATGTTGTCATCTAATGTCAACTTATAGACTTGAAGAAACCAGTATGGCTCCACTATGAAAACTATTAATCCCTCCGTGAAATCTACCTCTGCCTCTCTCAATATGTCCTTACATTTTTCAAGACCCCCCTACTTCTAGATCTGAGCTTTAATATAGTATAGTGAACAAATTTTCCCAGTATCCCTCTACCATGTCCATTTTGGAAGTCCTCCGAACTTTTCCTTCACAACAATTTTTTTTTCTATCTGCGTTAGGTTCCGTCAATCCTTCTGATTCTAGGTTAATCACTTTTGACTTGGGTCAAGGAGAACCCCAGATGCCATCATTTGTATCCTTCCAGATTTCGATCGCTATTCAAAATTTGGTCATTCATCAATGCATCATCAATGAGGAGGCATTCACTTATGTTATCCCAACCTTTGTTTGGGATAAAATCAGATCCCCAACCCTTGAACCTTCAAAATTCTTCCCTTCTTTCTTACAATTGTCATGTTGCTCAACCACAAGGAGTTATCACAAATTTTCTCGTTGAGTTAGTCAAAAAATCCGTGTTGATTGACATTGAGGTTGTCAATTCTCAAATTGATTACAACCTCCTCCTTGGACGTAGTTATATGTATGCAATGTGAGTCACTTCCTCCACCTTCTTTCGACTCTTGATGTTCCCCCATGATGGGAAGATCGTTACTATTGACCAACTGACATATTATGATCCTAAAGGACAAGCCACTCCAGAGCATGTCCTCCCTATGATCAACACCACCATCAACAACATATTCATCCCTTCCCCAAATGTCATTGTCCTGGGCCTCTTTACCAATGCTCCTTTGACGGACACCTTTTTGTCCTTACCACCCCCTTTGGGGTTGTGCACTATCACATATGGTAACATCTCGAACTCATTGAAGCCTCAGTCACAACCCCAAACATAGACCCCAGGGAACTATTGGGATTCATTCCTCATACACATGATCCCATTCCTCTTTCCACCTTCTAGCATTATGAGTAAGCTAGTCATGGATTCAGATATTGAGATAATGAATGGACAGTGGTAGAAACTATTTGGACCCATGCTTAACCTTCTGGGATTCACTTTCCCGTGTGGTACATGTATCCACCCACCCCTCACCACCCCCTCACCTGACTCCACAGATCATGTTGACTCCATTCCAAACTATTGAGATGGTGTCATACCCACCTCTTGCTACACAAATGGCTACTTATGTCTCTACTCCTTCACCCCTCCTCCCATGAATACTGGGGGAAAGGAATCCGAAAACCCAACAGAACCACATCCTCCTCCTACATGCACTTTATGTGATGTCCAAGGCCATGCGACACAAAATTGTCCAAGTTTGGAAATCCTTCATACTCATATCCGCACAATAGTCAATGCTGATGATGATTCAATTGTCAACATACTAGCCTGTTGGAGGAGCTAGTCAGTTAGAAGACTAGACTAGTTAGCTACCTAATTAAAGATTAGGTCGACCTTCGTAGGTCATGTCAGTTGATTGAACCAAAAATTAGTTATTTGTAACTATTTTGTAATCATATGTATAGGCTGTTGAGCCAGATAAGAACTCAGTTCGGTTTGATGTTTGTATGAACCCACATGTGTTATTGTGTAATATAAAGCTATTATTCACCTCACTATCCTAATCTCTTATCTCTGTTATGATTATATGATTCTTTATGTGTATTATTGGTAACTTAGTGATCTGAGTGATTACAACATTTGTTCCATTGCCGGGAGTACATGTACGGATGAAATTACCATTAGAATATGATCTTAGAGCAAGAGGTTAAGGACTGGTGGGAGCGTAAGATCACAAACTATTTGCAGAATTATGCCCAAAGAAACAAGCTGATTATTTCCCAGGCGAAGGAGAAATTTTTCACTGAAACACATGAAAAGTTTGTGGAATCGGTGCCTTAGTTTCTGAAGAAAATACTGGATGAAAAAATCGGTGGAAATTAAGGACCAAGAATTTCTCCAGAAACTAATAAGAGGTGGATGAACGAATCTGTCGAAGTGGTTTGAAAAAATTGCAGACGAGTTCTATGAAGACTGCACTATGGAAGAAAGAGTCTTTGTTGAGAGCATCGAGAATAGGTTCTATAATGATTTCACTGAGTAGTTTCTTTTCTCACTACTGACTCTTTTGTTTAAATTCCTAATCGACAGGGGAGTATGACACATTGTCGATCCTCGTCCATCACTAATCGAACCACCATCAAATACTAAATGGGCAGAGAAGCAGAAAGCGTGGGAGAATTTTATTGCAGAAAGGGAGTGGGAGTACTTCTTGAGAAAATAGACAGAACTATCTGGGCTTACTAAATCATCGGGTAGGCTATGGGGGATTAGATGGTCATGTGTCAAGTGGAGTAGAAGGATTCTAGTCAACTATGGAAGGAATCACAAGCAATGAAAAGTCAAGCCAAGAAATAAATAATTTGGATAGTTACTCACAAAAGCACTCCGAATTTATAGAAAATAGAGAGAGATAAGAGGCAGAAGAGAAGGGAGAAATTAAGAGAGCAGGTCGTCATGCTACAGAGAAGAATGGCCACAAGGGTGACAACACATGAAAAAAATATTCCAGAGTTGGGTCATGACCTACAAGAAGAGGGTGTAGATGATGAATAATTGTTGCCAACAGAGGAATATTTGTGGATAGAGCACCGAGAAGATCTCCAGGTTGAGATACCCCAGGATGTAAGACCTCTATCTCTGATAAATTCAAACCTGAGTGCCCGAGTGTAGGTCATTGTCAAAGAATACCTAAGGCTACGAGCTGGTGAGTTCAGCATATGGAGCAGACTAGTCGATGAAGGAAATGATGTCGAACATCTGGTAATTCGTTGACCGGAGGAAGGAAACTGGGTCACATTCCAATCGTACCCATCCAACTGAAGTATCCATCTAGTCTACCCAAGACATGAAGGATCAGCCCCCTTCCAAACACAACTTTAGAGAACAAAGAGTAGCTGAATTCACAAGGAAGAATATCCGAGTTACAACAATTGGCTTGGACATCGACAGAAGAAGTCGAACTAGTTTGACAACTTTTTAAGGAGGAACTGACAAACAAAAATTTTGTCGGGAACGAGAGTTCCTTCAAAAATAGATGTGAGCAAAAGAGAGTTGCAGAGAATATACCACCATCGCCAACACCACCACTTGAAGGATACATCGACACTGACGACATGGGGAACAACACAACACACATCCCCCTCTATGAGGGTGATGAGGATCCCAGATGACATTGGTTCACCTGTGAATCAACATGGGAAGA
Organism: Pseudotsuga menziesii; assembly: GCA_001517045.1. Classification (NCBI taxonomy): domain Eukaryota; kingdom Viridiplantae; phylum Streptophyta; class Pinopsida; order Pinales; family Pinaceae; genus Pseudotsuga; species Pseudotsuga menziesii. Next base: position 235,676 of record LPNX010370931.1, on the reverse strand, counting down.
AAACACAGTAACAAGTGAAGCCAGACGGATGGAGTAGTTCGTTGGTGCCTTGAGAAAGAAAGCACTGACTTGGTATATGACACATACCAAGAAAACACGCAATTCAAGCAAAGCTGATATTAAGCAACAATTATTATCCTTCCTCAAAAAACCATATGTGAAGCATCTTGCTGTAAAAACATTAAAGATGACAGTTTAGAAACCCACAGAGACCGTCCGAGATTACGACAAGATATTGAAGGACTTACTGAGCCAACTTGATTGTAATATAGATGAACAAGTATTAATCCAATGGTTTCTTGCAGGACTTTCATAGAAGATCTGAAGACATATCAGTATGGACACATTCAAAACATATGGAGAAGCACTCACGAAAGCATTGCAGGTCAAGATGGATGAATATTACCCATCACACCTTGTGGACAATCGGATAGAAGAACAATTGGAAATCATGAAAAAATTATTAAGGGAACTTAACCTTAAAGGAAAAGATATCTGGTGCAAGAATTGCTCAATGACTAGTCATACCAAAGAAAATTTTCGACAAGACATCAACCAACAAGACGTCCTCTTTGGTTAAACAAAATGCTTCTGCGACATTTTCGAGGAAAATGGGCTACACATGACAAAATATTGTCTGTTCAACATGAAGAATGGAAAATCCTCCTGGTGTGCAATTTGAGAATTTAAGAGTCACGTGATAGCTGATTGTCACTTGAACCTAAAGAATCGACAAAACTATCACATGGTTTATCAAATGAATTCTGTTGCACAGAACAATAATAATAATGAATAGAATGAACAAAGTAACTATCAATATGAAGGACGGAGATAAGAGCGTCGATACGACAACAATCGTCATGTGGGATTTATGGGTCGAGGCCGATTCACTAGAAGTCGAGACAACAGACCACGATGACTGATCCGATGTTTCACATGTTACAACGAAGGTCACCAATATGTAGGTTGTCCGTACAAAGACCAGACCGACCTAAAATTTTGTACCAGTTGTGGTGTGGGCGATCACTCTTTAGAGGATTGTCCCACCATGCTCGACAAAATAAATAAAAAGAAGTGTGTTCAGAAGTGTGATATAATTCGTACAAAGAATGTACAAGTAGTCACTAGACAAGGAAGAAAAACTAGTAATGATAATCCAAGAATAAGTAAAATCAAAACCAAGGATGATTACCCTAATCCCATAAAGCAAAAAAAATTATACAATGATGCATCAAACATGTTTCAAGAATTTTCCAGACAAGAACCAATTGATGATAGTCAACAGAATATATTGCAAGACCTACTTAACTTAATACATAATGATAAATTAGTAGCATAATTTATTGATCTACTATATAATATTAAGAACAAACCTAGTATGGATAAACAAACTAAGAATATATGTAGTCTAAATAAAAGAGATAAGAGTGATGCTGACTCACTTGTCGATATAGATATAGAAGGATATCACGTTCAACAAGATTTTCTTGATTTTGGATATCAAGTGAATATTATGATGTGAGATACATGGGAACAATTGGGAAGACCTCGACTTAGAAAATCAAGCATATATATAAATTTAGTAGACAAAGGACTTATTGGACCTATCGGGTTATGGAGAAATGTTGACACGACCATAAAAGGCATTACTACAAAAGTTGACTTTGAAACCATATACCCTAAGGAAGGATCCAGCTCCTTCCCAACCTTGTTGGGCTGGCCATGGGGTCAAAAGATGAAAACCTCGATTTCATTGATAAAGAACGGATAAAGATTAAAGGAAATGGGTAGAAAGTAATTGTCCCAATTCATCCTTCACAAGGAGAACCATGGACCGAACCCATAGATGAAGAGGTCAATGTCCAACAAATTTATCAAATCCAGAATGATGAAGATTATACTGAGCCAAATAGTTATGGAGAACTTCATTTAGGGAACCAAGATTCAATCGGATATAATTCAGATACAAAATTATGCGACTGGGAGACGAAAAAATATGAAACTCAAGCAAGAGGATGCTGGACCATCCAGGCCATCTTAAAAAAACTGACACGTCAATGCTTCTCTATGTCCATCATACCAAATATATTTGAAATGAAAAATAGGGAATACCCTTCTTTAGCGCCGATTAAAATAGAAAATAAAGAATCTCTCAGGTATAAATAAATGGAATCACCAGTCTTCCATATTGAGCAAGTTTCCAAAAACTTAGGTGAGAACGACCAAATCCAAATCCAGGTCGAAATGTTTACAGGTCAAGATGCTCGATGGTGGGATACCAACCAATCGAGGCTACAAACATGGACAATAACTTCAACATACTTCATCGAAAGATTTGATGGGAGGAAGCTAACTAAACAGGAACAAATACATGTCTTCACACAAGGACAAGATCCTGAAAAGAATATAGATATATGTGAAAGGGAATGGAGAATAATTGGGTACAAAGATGAGCGAATATGGCCACACATATTTCCATCCACACTAGACGATTTACCAAATAAATGGTATAAGATGGAAGAATCTCGAGGCGAAACGTTCGTATGGAATGAACTTAAAGAAAAATTCACTAAAGACTTTAAATTCATACTGGAAGATGATAAACTAGTCGAAGAAACAAAAAAATAAAAACATTCATACAACCAACTATCTAGCATAAGTCAACACAAAACTATAACTGACCAAAATCATCATGTAATAACATTTGGTAGAATAAAATACCTCAATTCGACAAGACTTCGACTAGAGAATGAGCATACACATGGGAAAATATTTCAGTGGAAATTTGATCATCCAGAAATAGTAAAACCAATTTAAACAATATTTAAAGTCGAATCGACTGACAAAGAAGATACTAAAAGGATGACAATAGCATACTTTCTAGCATCATTTTCGCAATTTAAAGAAGGAATTCGACAAATCAGTGAAAGCAAGGTGCCATAATGGATGGACGCGTAGGTCAAAACCAAAGAGGTTGACATTTCCAATGATGACTGACCAAAAATGGCACAAATAGGTGACTATTTGGATGACGAACAAATGATCGAAATAGTTAATCTACTTAAGGAATTTCAGGATGTATTTTTCCGAGACTATAAAGACATTAAAGGGTTAGTACAAGAGATGGGTGAAATGAAAATAGATATCAAACCGGATGCAAGACCTGTCAAGAAAAGACATTACAAATTAGCTCACAAATATAAATAAATAGTAAAAAAAGTGATCGACAATATGTTAGAAGCTGGAAATATCTACCCAATCGACCAGTCAAAATGGGAAATCCTAATGGTCGTTCAACCGAAAAAGCATGACCCAACAAAACTGAGAATTTGTGCAGATTTTTGGGAGTTGAATAAAGTCACTTTAACAGATCCATTTCCAACACCATTTGTAGATGAAATCCTAAATGAAGTTGTAGGAAACGAGTGCTACTCATTCACGGATGGATTCTTAGGATACAATAAAGTACCGATTGCTAAAGAATATCACAAGAAGACAACATTTGTTTGTGAATTTGGTTCATTTTTTTACAGGGTTATGCCATTTGGGTTAAACCAGCATAGATCCAAATCCTAGACTCTATCAAGCGCCGAGATGGATCAAATATCTCGAGGTGCAAATATCTTCTTAGGTATCCATTGATTTGATTCAAACCAAAAGACACATCTTTTTATTTAAGGTCCACATATAATTTTATTGTTATTAATATTTAATATTATTTATGGCTGACATATAATATTTTTTATTATTTTTTATTTTGTGAGGAACGAACATTGCATCATTTCCCCATACATGGTTTTAAAACCATATCCAAGGCCCTCCCACAATCATGGGTTGTTTAGGAGGCCTTGCACATGGTCTTAAAACCATTTGCAATTCCCTCCTAAACCATGTACAATAAAACCATGGGTTGTTTAGGAGGCCTTGAACATGGTTTAAAAACCGTGTGAAAAGCCTCCTAAACCATGTACAATAAAACCATGGGTTGTTTAGAATGCCTTGCACATGGTTTTAAAACCATGTGCACATGGTTTTAAAATAATGTGCAAGGGCAACATTTTTTTGCGAATAATTCAATTTTGTGTTTTTTTCTTCAACCACATATTTTTTTACGGATAATTAAATTTTTATTTTTTTATTGTTTTGTTAGGTAGGAATATTACAACATCTCCCCCATATTAGATTGTTTTTGTGGCCGACATTTATTTTGGCCTATGAGAAAATTGATTCTTTATTAATAAAAATAACTTTACAAAATTGATATTATTTTTTATTTTGGGTTACAAAATCTCTAGCATAATATTTACTATCACTATTCTTTTTTGCCGACATGTTACAAACGTTACATCACGTTACAAGATCTCTCCCATAATATTCACTATCACTATTATTTTTTGCCGACATGTTACAAACGTTACTAACTTTACATCACGTTACAAGATCTCTCCCATAATATTCATTATCACTATTATTTTTTGCCGACATGTTACAAACGTTAGTAACGTTACATCATGTTACAAGATCTCCCCCATACTGGGCTATAGAGCGCCTCTCAGCACAATAATGCACCAACTGTATTTTCAAGGATAGCATTCAAAGCGTTTTAAGAATACATTTATAAAACAATGGCCGTATACTTTGATGATTGGACCATTTACTCCATGTTGAAAGATCATTGTAAATGCTTAAGGCTAATTCTAGAACGTTGTCGACAAATACAGCTATCTCTCAACATAAAAAATGCATATTTTTAACCCCCATAGGGATTCTAGTGAGACATATTGTATGCAAAGAAGGAATCAAAGTCGACTTTGCAAAAATAAAAATCATTCTTGACTTGAAACCCCTAGTGAATCCAAAGTAAGTTAGAGTGCTATTAGGCCACACGAGTTATTATAGAAAATTCATTCGTCATTACTCAGATATGACCTACCCTTTAGAAGAACTATTAAAAGAAGATCAGGATTTCAAATGGACTGAAAAATGTGATGCATCCTTCGACACTCTAAAAAGAAAACTAGTCTAAGCACCCATTCTTAGGTTTCCAAATTGGTTAGTTAAATTTCACGTACACATTGATGCATCAGGAATAACAATAGACACAATATTAACACAACTTGGAGATGACGAGATGGACTATCCAATTGTGTATAGCAGTAGAAAACTAAACAAGGAAGAACACAATTATTCCACAACAGAAAGGGAAGCATTAGGGATGGCCTTTGCACTACAAAAATATCGACATTACCTATTAGAAAACTCCTTTATATTTTACACTGATCATCAAGCACTGAAATATCTAGTAAACAAACCTTTACACCATGGAAGAATCCGTCATTGACTATTACTATTCCAATAGTTTGAGGTCAAAGTTGTAGTCCGACCAGGAAAACTAAATGTCGGACCCGACCACTTGTTGTGAATCGACACGACGGAGGAATTGACAATAGTCGAAGATGACCTTCCAAACACACATTTGTTTCGAATAGAAGTTGTACCAACAGAACTAGAAGAAATAACTCAATTTTTAGAGAATGGTCAAGCACCTGAAGGTATGAGCAGTAAAAATAAACAAATTCTAGCAATGAACGATGCACCATATAGTCTAATTAACATATTCTTATATAAAATGGGCTTGGATGAAGTACTCTGTCAATGTGTTTTAGAGCATGAAAGAGAAAAAATAATGCATGAAGTGAACTATGGCCCAGCTGGAGGACATTTCCAATCGGACATGACTGCTAAAAAGATCCAATAGTCAGGACTATGGTGGCTGACATTATACAAAGAATTTCGAAAGTTTATAAGTAAATGTGATTGATGTCAACGTTTAGGCCGACCACTAGAAAGTAATGAGATTCCCTTAATATTGGTGAATCCAAGTTTAACATTTGAAACTTGGTCTATCGACTTCATAGGACCATTCCCATTCCCTACTAGAAGATCAGGTGCACGTTATATCATAACAGTAGTTGAGTACATTACTAAATGGGAAAAGGCAGAACCTGTCGAAACCTAGTCTAGTGAAGTAGCTTCCAAATTCATATATGAAAATATAATCACTATATTTGGTTGTTCACTGACTCTAATCTGTGAGCAAGGATCACATTTCATCAACAAAACCATTGCATCATTAACATATCAATTCAAAATCGACCACAGAAACAACACAGCTTATCATCCTCAGTCTAATGGAGCAATAGGAGCATTTAACAAAACCTTAACAAGGGGGTTAACAAAAATTTGCAACATTGACAAAGATGATTGGGATGAAAGAGTCCCTATTGTTTTATGGGCTTGTTGAACAACATATAAGTGATCCATTGCCCAAACACCGTTTCGACTAGTCTATGGCCAAGAAGCAGTCGTTCCCCTACACTTCCAACAATAGACACCGCCAATCGCCAACATATTACATATTAATGTCGAAGAATCCAAGAAAGAGTGACTTATGCAACTAGATAAGCTAGAATAAAACCAAGTAATTGCTATACAACATCAAGAAATTCAAAAACAACAACAGAAAGCATGGCACGACCGAAATATAAAAAATAAGAACTTATTGGTTGGAGATCTTGCATTGATGTATACAATTTGGGTAAAAGGAAAACCAAAGAAACTGCACACAGAGTGTAATGTCCCAAGTCTGGTGTACAGAGCTGAACACTCTAATTCTGTAAAAAAAATTTCTTAAATATTTCTGAAGTTTAAGGGGTCCACACAAAGCCTTCTCGAATTGGAAAAACAACGGTTTCTTCAGGAAGATTTTGCAATGGACAAGAGTGATTAGTGAGTAGAAAGAAAAGGGATGTTAGAAATTGAATTTACTCTCCACTAACACATTTATATCTCGTTCCATTTAGGTTTCAGAATCCGTGCCGCGGAAACCTACTACCACGCTTCTGGGTAGCCAAATCGTGCAACTAAGGAGAGTACTTCTGCCTGCTTCAACCAGAGGCTTCGGAAAAATTACAAAGGTTTTTTACAGCCTTAATTTATTATATAAAATGCATTTATATAGTTTACTAAAGTTCTGGAAGGTTATAGGTGTTTTTGGGTGAATTTGGGGATTTCTGGCTATTTTGGTCAAGAGAGAGCCTACGCAGAGAAGGATAAAAAAGGGTGGTACAACACCAAAAAAAAATGGTTCTGGAGATTTATATGGAACGGTGGGTCTGTTACTGATCTATAGGAACTGACAGAGCTCAATTTGGGTTAACAGAACCTATTTTGCATCAATTTCAGTAAAACTAGTTATTAAAAACTAGTAATCTTGCTAGGGTCTTAAAAGAACTATTAAATCATCTTAAATAAAATTTTGTGAAACTTTAGATTTATAAAAGAGATAATTATGAACTCTTTGAACATGAATATTTATTTTAATCCCTTACCCATCATGAAATATTCATTACAACACACATATTCACTCAATTCCCCCATACATTGATAAAATAGAGTCTTTTAATGGAACTGAGATAATATCCTTCAGGGTATGAGATATATCGACTTGATAAATGTAATTTTCAGAATATACTGACACTACAGAACATAAATACCATTATTTACTGACCATTACAAGAGGCTTCCAAAATTAAGGGGCAGGAGGCCCGAATCTTGACCAGCAAGGGGCTGTGAGCATAGGTGAAGCATGGACTTCACTGGAGCTCAAAATTAACTTGATCATGGATTTAATAACTTCTGGAATAAGCTTCAATGGCTGACATTAGTGCTCCATAAACATGCAATAGATAGACAGGGAGATGGAAGAGAAGGGAGGAGGGATTTGGGGATCATCACCCAATGGTCTGAGGCACAACACTCAGAGAGTATGCTCACATAGCATAACCACAATGTCAAATCATACAAATTGAGTCAATGGGTTTGAATTCACCTTTAATAGAGTGTTGATTGGCCTTCTTAGCAAGTGAGGATCCAAGGTGATCTGTGAGAGCAAGTCAACCCTCAACAAACCCTAACCCTAGCCACATAGGTGCCTCCTTTGGGGAATTTAGCAAGTAGGACCATGTGAAATTATTTCCAAGTTCAAATCCTCCTTCATAATTAGAAATTGCGCTCTCTCTAAGTCAAAAGTTGCTTCTTTTGAGTTATGACACCTTTTTTGCTTTTCCAGACTCATAAGGAAACTGTTCTTTCCTTTGAAAACTTTCCTGCTTTTGTCTAACTTCTTTTCTGAGCTCCATAAGAGGCAACTGTGCCCTCCTTTGAAAAAAATTTCTACTTTATCCTTGACTACTTTTTTCCTGCTTTTTGGTACTTTCCTCTTTGTTTTCTATGACAGTTTTTTTCATAGTGTTTCCCCTTTCCTTCCTTGGCTAGTAGACTTGCCCAATGCGCCCCACCTAACTAGGCATCTTGTTTACATCTCATTAATTAGCAATAATAATTAAAATGGAAAATAAAACTTAGATACATGCCTTAATTAATTATTACAAAATTTCCCTAGGGAGCATGATTAATGTCAAATTGAGCCCCTCGTAGGATTCCAGTATGGTCAACACTTTAATGGCCACTTTGAGGGGACATGACAGTCCTCCCCTCCCAAATCTACTTGTCCTCAAGTAGAAGCACCACAGAGTGCTGCAAATTTGTCCACCATGTTTCTATTGCACCACTTTGATCATAGTCATTTCTTTGATGCCACTTCCTTTAGCAAAATTGCCAACCCAGTTAAAGCAACTGAGTAGAATTCCTGGATCCCACTGCCTCCTCTACAAGGACCCAAGTTTTTCTACCACCTTTTGAACTCTGTCATTCCTAAGAATGCCTAGATCCCATGGTTTTATCTGCCTCTTTCCACCCATCAATAAGAACAACAAAATTTTATCATTATAGAGGAGGAAAATGAGGTTATGAAAATCATACCACCATGCTGGGAGCTCATCTCTCCCCATGCCAAACTGAACATTTTTTAAACTCTCCCACCAAACATGGAATTCCTCATCTGCTATATTTGTTCTGGTGCAAGACCTCAACATTATGCTACTTGTTCCACCAAACTGACTCAAGTGGAACTTCCATTCATAGCCATGCATGATGAAGACATCAAATAGATGCCTCTGATGTTTCATGTACACATAGAAAGGTAATGGTGAAATTTTCATACCACATGGCTGAAGCATTAAGTCATCAATGGAATATGTGGGAGCCTCCTGCTCCTCATGTGGCATCAATAGGAAAAATCCCTTCACCCAATTTTCATTCCTATGTGTGCCTGCTGAACTAGAAGTGTGGACTAATTTATAGTAAAACAAACCTTTGCAAAATGTTCCCACCAAAGGTGTGGATGCATCAAACCCATCATGGGCTGGTCCAACACAAGGTATCTCTTCTGTCTCTTCACTGAAAACATGACTCCTTCCATGAGAAAATTCATCCTTTCTCAGGCAATGGGCATGTTCTTGGAACTCATCATCTGCATCCCAAAATTCCTTAAGCACAAAGAATTTAGAATGCACCTCATGTGCATGTGTATGGTAGGTAACCAATGGCTGCAAATTAAGTATTTGTGGCTTCCCACATGTCATGACAATTTCATTCACACCAAAGAACTTATTGCAAAAACTAAATTCTTTACCTCCCACATCCTTTATTCCCAAGGTGTCTCTATCCACCCAATCAATTGATGAACAAGGAATTTTGTTTTCTGATCCATATGGTATGTGATCAGCCACTTCCTCTAGATCAGATTCTACCATCCATAAGGAGTTGTCAGAATGTATCTCTTCCCAAGCATATGTGTCAGACAACCCTTCACTGGTGCAAGAAATTCTAGTACATCTTTTATCCTCTATTTCTGTGATAATTTTAGTTACCCAATCCTTGAATAGATGATCATGTTTTCTTGTTGATACACTTGAAATGTCCTAAGCCATATTTCTCATAGCTAAGAACTCCTTTATGCCCTTCTGCATACCAACAGGTGCTTGGCCAAAATAATCTTCATCAGGGCTCTTTACAAACACCTCCAAATATGCTCCTCCCTCATGGTTGTCCTCCACATCAGGTCCCTCAATTATACCCAAAACATTTTCTTCCATGAAACATGAAAGGTGTAACATTTTCAAATCATTTTGAAGTTGACAAATCTCCAACTTTGACTCTCTAAGGGATATCTGTGTGCTTTTCAATAAGTCAATAGTGATCTCTAACTTATTGGTGAGCCTTTATACTTCTTCTTCTTCCTTCTTGACTACACAGTGATACATTTCAACAATTGTGAGGAGATGGTCTCTGTCAGATAGTAGGTTCATATATCTCTCCTTCATACTGGCCATTCCTTCTTTCAGTGCTATGCACTCCTCCAATAAGGCTTATCCTTCCATTTCTCCTCCAGAAGATTTCCAACAACATCTAGCCACCAAGGCATTGATGTCAACAAGGTTTTTCAAGGCTACCTTAAGCTTTTATTTGTCCTCCTTAAGTGGTCCACTCAAATGATGTGGCTCACTGGGAAGATCCTGGACCAAGGTTTCTTCCTCTAATAGTTGACATATAATACTACTTTTCTTGTGGCATGGATCCACAACACAAAACACATTCTCATCAAACAAGTCAGCCTTTGAATTTTCTGCAAAATCACTTCTATGGTATGAAGTAGAGGGTATCTCTGAAGGCTGGAATGACATGTGATATTTACAAGAATTATAAAGAATATCATGCCTTGGCATTTCAGCTTCATCATGCTACAAGAGAGTCCGAAATTCTGAACTGTGCTCATCTCTCTACATCAGATTTTTCTCCTTCAACTTTACTAGTTCACACCCGACTGGTGGGGGCTTGTCTTCCACTTCATTGGGAAGTTCCGATGATGTCTTTTCCTTCCCCCATGCATCTTATAGTTGTGGGTGTACATGGATTCTGCAAAAATAATACATGTTACTATCCATGTTTTTTACCTTATCATCTTTTTGAAGGGATACTAAGGTGGCTTTCTCCTCCACCAATTTTCTTGGTTCACACCTGAGCGGCGTGGCCTTGTTTTCTTCTTCAATCCGTGGCTCAGGATACGACTGTAAATCTTATTTTTGTACCTCTTTTTGATCTGATCCAAAATATGTCTCACCACCCATACATGAGTGAAAACCTTGAGCAATGATCTGGAGATCACCCACCCAAAAACTTGAAGTGCCTTCATCTTCAACTCCTTCACCTATGCAACCACCTTGTGCTGATTTGCACTTCACCTCATGGATCTTTTCTTTTCCTTGATCACTTGAGTAAATAAGTGAATCATGTCCTTTTTCTAGGATTGAGAATGGATTTGGGACCTTTTCCTCCTCTTCATCCTTCCCATCCAGATGGTTTGGAGCAATCGACCCTTCTTCTTTTTCCTCATCAATACTTCCATTAGAAGCACTACATGTTTCTTCCTCTGGAAATTTTATGAACTTCTCCTTTTAAGGGTGGTTTGTCAGTGGCTCTTTCTTTTCCAAGCAAGTTGATGAAACTTCATTCTCTAGAATAGTACTCCTATCACCACTTTTTGAAGATCTACTAAAATAAAACCCAAACAATCTCATAATACTTGGACCAACATATGTCTTTGATGCATCTTCTCTTTTGGATTTTCTTTCTTCTTCCTTACTCACATAGTTGGAACAACTGGGTTCCTCTATGGATGATTTGCTGGCATTGAAATAATTATAATCCACATCCTTGGGATCAAATCCAAATATGAAATAAAAATAATCTTTGAAAGGAATAAATTTACAAGTATTTTCCCCCAATGCAAGATACTCTTTGTAGTGTTGGGGCAAGTTTTCACTTGCATCTATCATCTTTGCTAAATCCTTATTAGGATTAGCCATTGATGGTTCAACCATTCTATATTCATACTCCTCGTTTTCACAAAAGTAAACATCATGGTCTCTTGACATTTGCAATCCATCATTAGCATAGATCACCTCTTCTGCTTCAATCACGGGTAGCAACCTCATGGTTGCAATTTTGACTTACTGATCTGCAATTTTAATCAACAGAAATCCATCAATTGACCCACAAATTGAATGTATGTGTATACTTGATACCTTCTTTTCAAAAGTGGATGCACACACATGCCCTTTCTGCTGCTTGTAAATAATAGTAAAATCAGTAATATTAAAAACAACTTTCTTGCAACAAGACATACAAATTTTACCTTCCATATTTTCCTCTTCTGTGATTCCTCTATCCAACCATCCAGTGGATGAATTAGAGATATTTATTGCTGATTTATATGATCTATAATTATCCATCTCTTCTGCAATAGGATATATCTCCCATGGGGACAAATCATGATCCCCCTGTTGTGCATGCGACACAAACCAAAAAAATTTCTTCACCCACTATTCATTCCCCACTGGTGTTTCTAAATCTAGGACATGTGGGAAAGAACTGTGAACCTTCTTTGCATGTTTGCAACCTTTAGTAATCATACTTATGGCTGCAACTTTTTCATTATTAGCTGTCCCAAATTGGGTGCTCTCATCCCACTCTTCCATGGGAGAGTGCCTGTCTTCAAGGAACAACACAAGTTTCCTTGGAAAGAAATCAAGTGCTTGGTTCTCATTAAACTATTTTGCACACTCTTTAAGCACATACTGAATAGAATTCTCCTCATGTTCCACCCAATCATTAGGTTCCTCCATGCCATTTACCCAAAAGGGATGACTCTCAGGAAATATTGAGGATTCAGTCACTTCTTTCCACTCTTGTTGGAATTGTTCTATCTTCATTTGTGATTCTAAGAGGGCACTTTGAGTGTATCTCAAAGAATCTTTGGTGGCCAACAAATCACCTTTGAGCTTGTAGTTCTCTTCTTCATATATGCAAATACTTTCTTCATTATGCAGTGATGCTTCCCACAATAAGTCAACAAGCTCAAACATGTCATTTTTATCTGAAAGCAATTGTGAGAAATTACCTTTGATTCTGGACATTGCTTTCTGGATATTCTCCATGGATTCAAAGGAATATTGGTCTTCCATTAAAGAAACTTCCCAACACATCTTTGACACTGAAGAATGAGTGTCATGGAGAATTTTCAGGGCCTCTTGGATATTCTGTTCATCCATCTTCAATGACCCTACAAGAAGATGAGGTTCTTGTAGATGTTCCTCCTCTTCATTTTCCATCACTGGATCAATTTCATGCAGTGCACTCGAGGTTTTGAAATCTGATCCATATGTTGTTTCTGCAATATATTCATATTTTAAGTCCTCAAAAACATAATTTGGGCTGCAAATTAAGTGCTCATTCATCCTTGGTGCACCATAAAGATATTCTCTCAAAGTTTCATCCTTCATACTGCATTCATTTTTTTCATCGGAATTTTGAACCTCGTCACTAGGGGGCTCAACCATTCTGAACTCTTCACTAGAAGTGGCTGCCATGTCAGACTTACAAAATGACACATAAAAATCAGAATTTAATAACTCACCATGTGTTATTTTCTCCTCCTTATGTGGTGGAATTATGATGGCTTGTTCACCCACCCATTTCTCTGCTTCACACCCTACTGAGATGTGCTCAATTTTTGCTCCGTTGTGAGGCTCAAGGGGTGACTATAAATATGAATTGTGTTTCTATTTTGGATCAGATCCAAAAAAAGAGGAAATATCAGATCTAAATTCATTATTTGAATTTCCCAATGAAGTGGAAGACAAACCCCCACCAGCTAGGTGTGAACTAGGAAATCTGAAGGAGAAAAATCTGGTGCAAAGGGATGCAAAAAATTATGAATTTTGGACTCTCTTGCAGCATGATGAAGTTGCATCCACATCAGAGGAGAGGATTGAAATCATTGAGAATCCCAACCCTACTATCACCATTGTGGAGATCTATGAGCCATCTAGTCTTGCAGGTGGGAAAGCAGAAAGAAAGATTCATAAAGAGAAGTACAAGTCCCAAGTCTGGTGTACATACCCATGCATCAAACCCATCACAATGAATTCTCTGACTGGGAAAATAAGAGGTTTATTCTGGGAAATTTTGCAGACAAAAGGAGTGAGCAGTGGGAAGCAACCAAAGACAATCAGAAATTGAATTTCCTCTTCCCTAACACATTTAGGTCTGGTGCCATTTAGGGTTCAGAGTATGCACTGCGGAAACTTACTACCACACTTTTGGGCAGACCAACCGTGCATAGGTATATTCCAGCATTAATATAACATAAATAAAGGATTTATATAGTTCATTGATGTTCTGGAAAGTTCTAATAAGTTTTGGGTGAATTTGGGATTTTTGGCAGTTTTTGGCCAAGGTGAATTTAGATGATCATGTTTGCTTGTTGATTCACTTGAAATGTCCTCAGCCATATTTCTCATAGCTAAGAACTCCTTTATTCCCTTCTACATACCAACAGGTGCTTGGCCAAAATAATCTTCATCAGGGCTCTTTACAAACACCTGCAAATTTGCTCCTCCCTCATGGTTGTCCTCCACATGAGGTCCCTCAATTATACCCAAAACATTTTCTTCCATGAAACATGAAAGGTGTGACATTTTCAAATCATTTTGAAGTTGAAAGATATGCAAATTTGACTCTCTAAGGGATATCTGTGTGCTCTTCAATAAGTCAATAGTTATCTCTAACTTATTGGTGAGCCTTTCTACTTCTTCTTCTTCCTTCTTGACTACACAGTGATACATTTCAGCCATTGTGAGGAGATGGTCTCTGTCAGACAATAGGTTCATATATCTCTCCTTCATCTTGGCCATTCCTTCTTTCATTGCTATGCACTCCTCCAATAAGGCTTCTCCTTCCATTTCTCCTCCATAAGCTTTCCAACAACATCTAGCCACCAAGGCATTGATGTCAACAAGGTTTTTCAAGGCTGCCTTAAGATTTTCTCTGTCCTCCTTAAGTGGTCCACTCAAATGATGTGGCTCACAAAGAAGATATTGGACCAAGGTTTCTTCCTCTAATAGCTGACATATAATACTACTTTTCTTGTGGCATGGATCCACAACAAAAAACACATTCTCATCAAACAAGTCAGCCTTTGAACTTTTTGCAAAATCACTTCCATGGTGTGAAGTAGAGGGTATCTCTGAAGGCTGAAATGACATGTGATATTTAAAAGAATCAGAAATAATATCATGCCTTGGAATTTCAGCTTCATCATGCTGCAGGATAGTCCAAAATTCTGAACCGTGCTCATCTCTCTGCATCAGATTTTTCTCCTTCAACTTTACTAGTTCACACCTGACTGGTGGGGGCTTGTCTTCCACTTCATTGGGAAGTTTGGATGATGCCTTTTCCTTCCCCCATGCATCATATAGTTTTGGGTGTACATGGCTGCTGCAAAAATAAGACATGTTACTGTCCATGTTTTTTACCTTATCATATTTCTGAAGGGATACTAAGGTGGCCTGCTCCTCCACCAATTTTCCTGGTTCACACCTGAGCGGTGTGGCCTTGTTTTCTTCTTCATTATGTGGCTCAAGATGCGACTGTAAATCTGATTTTTGTACCTCTTTTGGATCTGATCCAAAATATCTCTCACCACCCATACATGAGCGAAAACCTTGAGCAGTGATCTGGAGATCACCCACCCAAAAACTTGAAGTGCCTTCATCTTCAACTCCTTCACCTATGCAACCACCTTGTGCTGATTTGCACTTCACCTCATGGATCTTTTATAGGATTGAGAATGGATTTGGGACCTTGTCCTCCTCTTCATTCTTCCCATCCAAATGGTTTGGACCAATTGACACTTCTTCTTTTTCCTCATCAATACTTCCATTAGAAGCACTACATGTTTCTTCCTCTGGAAAGTTTATGACCTTCTCCTTTGAAGGGTGGTTTGTCAGTGGCTCTTAATTTTCCAAGCAAGTTGATGAAACTTCATTCTCTATAATAGTACTCCTATCACCACTTTTGGAATATCTACTAAAATAAAACCCAAACAATCTCATAATACTTGGACCAACATATGTCTTTGATGCATCTTCTCTTTTGGATTTTATTTCTTCTTCCTTACTCACATAGTTGGAACAATTGGGTTCCTCTATGGATGATTTGCTGGCATTGAAAGAATTGTTATCCACATACTTGGGATCAAATCGAAATCTGAAATAAAAATAATCTTTGAAAGGAATAAATTTACAAGTATTTTCCCCCAATGCAAGATACTCTTTGTAGTGTTGGGGAAAGTTTTCACTTGCATCTATCATCTTTGCTAAATCCTTCTTAGGATAAGCCATTGATGGTTCAACTATTCTGTATTCATACTCCTCGTTTTCACAAAAGTAAACATCATGGTCTCTTGACATTTGCAATCCATCTTCAACATAAATCACCTATTCTGCTTCAATCACTAGTAGCAACCTCATGGTTGCAATTTTGACTTACTGAGCTGCAATGTTAATCAACAGAGAGCCTTCTTTCCACAAAAATGGAGGAAAGTGCTCTGATACCACTGTAATGTCCCAAGTCTGGCGTACAGATCTGAACACTCTAATTCTGTAATTTTTTTTCTTAAATATTTCTGAAGTTTAAGGGGTCCACATAGAGCCTTCTTGGATTGGAAAAACAATGGTTTCTTCAGGAAGATTTTGTAGAGGAAAAGAGTGATCAGTGAGAAGCAAGAAAATGGATGTTAGACATTGAATTTCCTCTCCCCTAACACATTTATATCTGGTGCCATTTAGGTTTTAGAATCCACGCCGCAGAAACCTACTACCACGCTTCTGGGCAGCCAAACTGTGCAAATAAGGAGAGTAGTTATGCCTGCTTCAACCAGAGGCTTTGGAAAAATTACAGAAGTTTTTTACAGCCTTAATTTATTATATAAAAGGTATTTAGATAGTTTACTGAATTTATGGAAGGTTATAGGTGTTTAGATAAAACTTACAACCAGAGGCTTTGGAAAACTTACAGAGGTTTGTTACAGACTTAATTTATTATATAAAAGGTATTTATATAGTTTACTGAATTTTTGGAAGGTTATAGGTTTTTTGGGTGAATTTGGGGATTTCTGGCTATTTTGGTCAAGAGAGAGCCTGCGCAGAGGAGGATGCAAAAGGGTGGTACAAACCAAACCAAAAATTGTTTTGGAGATTGATATGGCAAGGTGGGTCTGTTTCTGATCTATAGGAACTGAAAGAGCTCAATTTGGGTTAACAGAACCTATTTTGCATCAATTTCAGTAAAACTAGTTATTAAAAACTAGTAATCTAGCTAGGGTCTTAAAAAGACTATTAAATCATCTTAAATCCAATTCTGTGAAACCTGAGATTTATAACAGAGATAAATATGGGTTATATGAACATTAATACTTATTTAAATCCCTTTCCCATCATGAAATATTCATTACAACACTCATATTCACTCAATTTTTCCCCATACACTGATAAGATATGATCTTTTAATGAAACTGAGATGATATTCTTCAGGGTATGAGATATCTAGACCTGATAAATGTAATTTTCAGAATATATTGATAGTATATAATAGTAATAACATTATTGACTGACCATTACAAAGAGGCTTCCAAAATTAAGGGGCAGGAGGCCTGAATCATGACCAGCAAGGGGCTATGAGCATAAGTGAAGCATGGGCTTCACTGGAGCTCGACGTGAACTTGATGGAGGTTGTAATATACTTCTGAAATAATATTCAATGGCTAACATTAGCACTCCATAGACCTGCAATAGAAAGAAAGGGAAATGGAAGAGAAGGGAGGAGAGGTTTGGGGATCATCACCCAATGGTCTGAGGCACAACACTCAGAGAGTATGCTCACATAGCATAACCACAATATAAAATCATCAAAACTAAGTCAATGGGGTTGAATTCACCTTTAATAGAGTGTTGAGTAACCTTCTTAGCAAGTGAGGATCCAAGGTGACCCGTGAGAGCAAGTTAACCCTCAACAAACCCTAACCCTAGCCATATAGGCTCCTCCTTTGGGGAATTTAGCAAGTAGGACCATGTGAAATTATTTCCAAGTTCAAATCCTCCTTCATGATTAGAAATTGCACCCTCTCTAAGTCAAAAGTTGCTTCTTTTGAGTTATGACACCTTTTTTGCTTTTCCAGACTCATAAGGAAACTTTTCTTTCCTTTGAAAACTTTCCTACTTTTCTCTGACTGCTTTTCTGAGCTCCATAAGAGGAAAATATGCCCTCCTTTGAAAAACTTGCTTGCTTTATCCTTGACTACTTTTTTCCTGCTTTTTGGTACTTTCCTCTTTGTTTCCTATGACAGTTTTTGTCATAGTGTTTCCTCCTTCCTTCCTTGGCTAGTAGGCTTGCCCAATGCACCCCACCTGACTAGGAAACTTGTTTACACCTCATTAATTAGTAATAATAATTAAAATGGAAAATAAAACTTAGATACATGCCTTACTTAATTAATTATTACAAAATTTCCCTAAGGAGAGTGATTAATGTCAAATTGAGCCCCTCGTAGGAGTCCACTATGGTCAACACTTTAATGGCCACTTTGAGGGGACATGACATAGAGTGGATGGGACCTTACATGGTTGAATAAATCAATTCCAATGGATCAATTCAACTAAGAACTTTACAAGGCAGAGTATTTCAGAAGCTTGTCAATGGTGCCCGACCAAAGTGGTACCAAAACTGAAAAGTCTAAAATAAATAAATAAATAAATAAAAACGGTTTTATAACTGTTAACAAAATCTATAAAAACCATAAAACACTAAAAAGAAACAATCTAGCAAGATCAAAGTGACAGGGAACTATTCTCAAGGTGGAAGTAGCTACAATCGACACCACAACCATCGACATAATGATTACTGACCATTTTACTGACATTTTCATAACAATGATAGATATCGACAAAAAGAGGGCTCAACGCTTCAATCAGATCGTCATGATAACTGAAATAAGGAGCACCAAAACTAGAGTGCATTAAAAAGACCCATCGACAGAGTGTCCTCATTCAATTCCATTATTAATACCTCCATCGACAAATTCACCATCCATGCCGTCTATAAGTACTACATCGGATGAATAGTTCATATCATTTTACGAAGAGCTTGAGAGATAGAGTTATCAGACCCCTGAGAGTAGAGTACCTGTTCAAAAACCTGAACCTACTACCGATAGAATGGCACCAAAGAAGACCATATCCGCAACCAGTAAAGCAAAAAAAATAGAAACCCCCGCAACTCCATTAGTACAAAGAATGCAAAATATTAGCAAGGAAAAAGTTCAAGAAACTTCTTGGGGAAGATTACAAGAAGAAGTCCATAAATGGGAATATGTAGATAAGAAATTGACAGAAGAAGCTTAGAAGGTACATGTTAGCACTATCATGGGCCATATTAATGCACCTATCATGTCAAGCTTTGGCGGAACAAAGGAAATAATAGAAAAATTCATCATCAGTCGATATCACACTGGGAAGTTTTACTTTGATAAACCTGTTGAAATATCCGATGACATTATTTACAAAATCACAGGGTTAGCTAACTCAAAGAAAATTTCGACAACGACGCTGACCTAAACACATTTATCAATGGAATTCGTGATCTTTTTCACACTACCCAGAAAATAAATATCACACGGTCGGTTACTGAGTCAAGTTCTTCGCATCAACTCCTTATCACCTAGAAACATGACCAATCACCCTATCCTACACCAAATTAAAGAGTTTTCAGAGTAATTAAATCAACATTCATAAGAAATCCCCACAAGACTTCTCACGTTGTCGCATCAGAAACTTCATCCTTTATACCATCTGCTAGAATTTTCTTATTATCGATCAATGAGGCTGTCGAAGGAG
The DNA here is from genome assembly GCA_001517045.1 of Pseudotsuga menziesii. Taxonomy (NCBI): domain Eukaryota; kingdom Viridiplantae; phylum Streptophyta; class Pinopsida; order Pinales; family Pinaceae; genus Pseudotsuga; species Pseudotsuga menziesii. Next base: position 215,922 of record LPNX010370931.1, on the reverse strand, counting down.
CCATACCGGATGAATCCAATCGAGATGACCAAGGGGATATATTAGAGATAGACCAAGAGATTACCAACCTCCTTGGTGCTATAAAAAATAATGGACTTGTCGACTCACCACGAGTTGTTGAGAACACTATGCCGACATATACCATCCTGACTAGTTCAGCAGCCTCTAAACAACCAAATTCACCTACTCCACCATCAACTTCATTTCCACCTTCCACAAAACCAGAAATTACCCAGCCATCCATTGACTCCTTGATTGAAACATAGATGATAAAAACTAAAGTACCGGGCAATTCAGCAGAGCACCAAACATAGCAACTGCCAAAACAACCCACGGAACATCAGTAAGAATAGCAACAACCCAAACAATTACCAGCAGAAGCAGAGGTTGCACAACATTCTCAACATAAAAGAAAAAGAAAAGAGAAAAAGAGGAAAGAACATGAACAACAACAAAAAAAATCAGCATTACAATAGGTACCGAAAGTTATCCACCTACATCAGCTAGGATCGGCTTCTCCAGTCAAGACACCAAAAATCAGGGATGGAGAATTGGATCAACTGTTGGAAGCCCTCACGGAGGAAGAAATGATAAGAAAATAAAGAAAGCAAGAACAAATGGAGAAACTAAAAGCAGAGAAAATTGAATTTTTGATAAAATGCAGGGATTTGACACAAACAGTTTTACCAGGAGCAACATAAAATGACACCGACAAATTGCTGGAAGAGATTACCAGCTATTTGAAAGTGTCATCTCCAACCTTCAGACACATTTACAAGCAAACAAAGAAGAACAAATAGAAGATACTTTTGTTTTATTGAGACAACAGTACACAACATTTTTAGAAGCATATAAGTTATTAAAAGAACATTTTGAGGAGTCCACTACTATAGAAGAAGTCTTGAGAAACTGGTATACATATTATGGCCAAGTATTCCAATAGGCCCAAGAGACCCACAAGCATTTAAAAACATTGGAGAATCAACAAAGATTTCTAGAAGCAATGAAGAATAAAGTACAAGATTGGATAGTACTGGAAACAACAAAGCTAGAGAAATTAGAAAAACAAGCACATCAATGGGTAAATCAAGCAATCCCTAGCCTTGACACACTTTATAATATTTGTCCACACATGAAGAGATTTCTCAACACAACAGAGGAGAAGGAAAAAATTTTGGGCCCCGAATTGGATAATATTATAGATCTATTAATATAGGAGAATATGTCAACCTTGTCAAGCATCACAACCTTGACCATCGATATTCAGAAAGCACTACGCAAGTGGATAGAATTTCAGCATCAACTTGCAATAACAACATAATCCATTGTGGAGATATCATCCAGAAACAACCATGTATTCAACAGCATAGTCCATGAAACAAAGCAATTGTAAAAACTACTTCAGACAATCTATTTTGTTACCTCCCATGTTTCTTTGGGATGAAGAAATGTTTTGTTCCTAGGGGAGATGTTGGAGGAGCTAGTCAGTTAGCCGACTAATTAGAGGTTAGGTCGGCCTTCATAGGTCATGTCGATTGAATGAACCGACAAGTAGTTATTTGTAACTGCTTTGTAATCATATATATAGGTTGTTGAGCTAGATAAGAACTCGGTTCGGTTTGATGTTTGTATGAACCCACATGTGTTATTGTGTGATATAAAGCTATTATTCACCTTACTATCCTTGTCTCTTATCTATGTTATGATTATATGATTTTTTATGTGTATTATTGTTAACTTAGTGATCTGAGTGATTACAACACAACCGTACCTATAGTTACAAAAATCTCTATGAACCAACCACCCATGTGTAGTTTGTGTCCTATATGGTCATTATTCACACCATTTCCCATAGTTTCCCGAGTATTGATCACTCCTCAATGACATTTGGAAGTGCTCCCATGAGTCCAAAATATTTGTCCTTGAGGACATCCACCCTTCGACCTCTTCCTCAGACACCAATAACACCTTTATATGGTCTCCACTTCCAGTCATGCTTCCCCCTCATTGACCGTGGAAGATCCTGTTGAGGCCTGGAAATTCGCAGTAAACAACAGCAAGGGATTCTCCCCAGTCAACGTTCCCAACTAGCCCGTCGACTGTTTGGTATAGGGAATCCGTCCGGTTTGTGGTCCGGCTACCGTAGGTCAAGTAACAGAAACAAAAGGTTTTACCAGTTGCGGCTCGGTCTACTATGTTTTTGTGTTTTTTGACTTAATGTATGAGATGCATATGCCTAACTAACAATGCAGGATGATTCGGATGCCGGGAGCAGTCACAACGTGATGCGCAGGTTCTTACCTCTCGTCTTAAACTCGCCTGCATCTAAATCACATATGCAGCAATGAAATGAACTAACTATATATCTATCTACCTATCCTCGGGGAGCCAGATTGTAAATTATTTGTGAGTAATGTGTATTGTACATGCAATATAAAGAGAAACTACAGTTAGCTGATATTTCTTTCCACAATGCATGAACGATTAAAGATATTTCAACAACCAGATAGCCAATTGTTTTATGAACCGCATACATTACTCATGGTGGTCATTCCACAAAATAAACCAGAAATCATTTAAATAACAACATAGGTTCAAAGAGTTATAACGATCTCACGGTTAATGGACAAAAAGTTGGAAAACAAAATAGTTCATCTTTCAGCCATCCACAGCATAAAATTTGGACATTCCACCAATCTTTCTCCAACAGGAAAACCATATTTCTTTATTGCAAAGAGAAATAGTTCTTCTTACAATATCGCTTTCTAGTCCAACTGGGAAAAATCCCCTTTTCCCTCTAAGTATTTTACATTTATACAAAAGGGTGAGACTGTTGGGCTGCCCAAAGTGACCTTTGGGCTTCCCAACCCCTCGTTTCCCAACGTTCTACTTTTCTTAAATGTTTTAAAAAAATAGTTACAAATTACAATAATGACCGATCCTTCATGAGGAGGGTCCCACGTGGGCATCTAGAAACTTCTTCCATGCCGCAGCATCAGAGGCCATGCCCTCAAATGCACAGGGTTCCAAAAACTGAATATTGATTTCAATTTTTTTGGCCTGGTTCTTTATAGCTTCCAATCTGGTTATGCTTAACCGAAGCTGGTCTTCCAAAAGATGCACACTAACGGCCGAATGGCCTACTTCGTTTCTCAGAATCTGGTCATCAATGGCCTTAATGTGTTGCATTCTTTCTTCTTCATCCTGATGTCTTTTCTCCAACATCTCCACAAATGAATTGTGGTATGGAAAATCATCTAGCCTCTGCTCGGCTTCTACCTAGCACTGGCTGTATGTAATGAGGATTCTCCTAAAGAATTCCATGCAGGCTCCCTTTGTCTTCTTGAAATCCTCTGCGGTGTTAATAGAAAATTCTATTAAGTCGTAATCCCGCTTGAGGGCTTGTTTATATTTTGATGGAAGATCTGCTGGAGTTTCTTCATTGCTTTCCAGCCTCACCATTCTTGCACTCAGGACCTTGAGGACGTCCTGAGATCTATCCACAAAGTAAGATGCAGTTTCCAAGATCTCTTCCAATTGGCCATCGATCTGCAGCACTCTACATCTCTCCTCTTCAACAGTGGTCTGTAGCTGCAACATCTTGGATTTTTGGGCCAAGACATGCTCTTTGAATGGCTGGAGGTTAACCTGCTACTCCCTTGCTTCCTCCAAAGCAGCCGTCAGAGAAGAAATCCACTCTTGATGTTTCTCTTTCTGCTCTTGGGAGTGCATCTCACTGGCCTGTAAGATAATCTTTTGCTGCTCTTCTAGCTCTTCTACTTTTTCCAGCAACTTTTCCTTTTCACTTCTTAGCTTTTGAAATTCTTTTTGCACTTTCTCCAGAGCCTCCTGCATAGTTTCAATACCCTGTCTTTCTACTTGGAGGGCCTGCAATTCAGCCTTAGAAGCCTTTATCTCCCTCTGCATGTCTTCATACTTCCGCTTTAGCTGACTTCCTTCCTCTCTTTCTCGTCTCAATGTATATTTCAACTGAGCAGAGGACTTCTTGGACTGCTCAAGGTCAGTTATTACCTTGTCCATGTTATCTTCTAAGGCGTGGAGTAGTGCAGTCCCGGCTCTCAGGGTGAGTCTTGGATCTTGGTCTGTTCCCAACATAACAGCTGTATCTATTATCATTTTACCAGGCATATCTCCTGTTTCAACCCTCTTTTATGTTCTTTCTATTATCCTCTTTGTAGCCTTGTCATAAAACACAGTGTTAAAATCAGGGATTTCTTCTCCCTTTTTCTACACAAAGGGGACCAGCTTCAGTGTGGGGACCATGGGTGTGCTAGCAACAGGTACTTATGGGTCCTGAACCTCGGGGTTCTCTACGTCCTGGGTCTGCCCTGCAGCTGTTTCAGAAGCTGACTGCTCTATCTGTGTCTGTTTTATCTTTTCAGCTTCTTGCTTTTGGAGCTCCTCTTCCAGCTTCCTTTTCTTTTCTTCTTCTTCTTTCTTAGCTGCTTGTTCTGTTTTCTCAGCTACTTCCTGAGCAGCCTTTCTTTTCTCTTCTTCTTTTGTGTGCAGCCACCCTGCAACTTCTTGCGCTAACCTCTGATCTTCCTCATCTCTCTTTCTGGCCTCTTCATCAGCCTTGGCTTGTTCATCTCCCTTCCCACCTTTTGTGGTAATCTTCTTCTTAAACCTTCTTATCAAGGCTGTCATGTTTACTACATTTCAGAAGATGGACTCCTCTCAATCCCAATGGTGGGCATACTCAAAATGCACATTGTGCTCTTTACAGTGTTCAGCCACTTTGCCTTGAGTATCATTCCTATGGAAGGGCATTTCGCCAAAATGAAATCTTTCCGGTTCTTCTACAAATTCATCGGCCTTCTTTACTTTGGTGAACTTGTAGCTTCCTAGCTTGAAGGGAAAAGGGGGATATGCTGTCTTCTTGTGCTCAAACAGAAAACTGCCTATTCCATCCAAGAACACTTGTCTGACTGCCTCCTTGTGAATAATGTAATCAGTTGCGTATTTGGGCAGCAGGGAAGGTGCTCTCGAACCTCCAAACATCTTGAAGTACAGGCCATTTTCAGTCAAATAGTAGTCTGCATACTCTGCTATTACTTGCAAGGCCTCCTCTGACATACAATCACACTCCTTCAGGAAAATGAGTGTGTATAGAGGCATAAGGAAGTATTCACAGACTTCTCTATAATGGCTGTGATATTTATGTGCCCACAATGGTTTATAAGCATCATAAACATGCATTCTTTCCCTGTCCCAGATGCACCTGATACCAGGGAAAGGCTCGTTGCATAATATACAGTCTATTAGTATGGAACTCATATAGAATTCTGATCTCTTCTAGGCCACTCCTCCCAAAGCTAAGGCCAAGCAAGCTGAAAGACTATTTGATACGAGGCTAGCCGAGTTGAAAATTGTCCCCTGGGTTGCAACCTGAAAATCGATGGGAATCCACTCTAACTTAAAGAATCTACCATGTGCTCTTCCAAAAATCCGGTTCAGCATTAAAGCTATGAACCTGTAGGGAGCCCTTAATCTAGCTGTATCGTAATCACCTGTTGGTCTGTATCTGTAATGCTTTCCTTGCAACATCATCTTTTTAAATGTCTCCACCAGATCCATCCAATGTTGTTTAGCCAATCATCAGATAAAAATACTTGGGCCTTTGGCAGGTGGTAAGCCAACACTACATATCCAGGGCTATATGCAGCATAGCCCTGTCTTTCAACATTTTCTAGAATCATTGTTGTGACATCTTCCCGGGGCATAATCCATCCGATTACCTCAGAGCACGGGAACAAATCTGGTCTGGTGGCGATCTTCATCAGTGAATATCTTTCTATATTGGCATATATGGACTCTTCTTCTAAGCCCATGTCAAGAACCTCTCTGTGAGTGATCAATCTATATACTTCCCCCCACTGATATTTAGGCTCGATACCAGAAATGCACTTAGTGTCCTCATATATATATTCTTTCTTGGTGACCACTTCTACTTCTGGCTCTTCTTCGACCACAGGGGCCTTCTTCTTTTGTCTCTTAGACATTGTGAGCTCTTCTTGCCATAAAATTGTAAAATTAAGCCCTTTTGGCTGAGTGACAAACTTGTATACATCAATGTGTAGTGTGTCATTTCTTCCATGCTCAACATGATAGCAATCAGTCAATGAAGTAAATAAATGCATGTATAGCCTGAAATGGCCTAACTACAGAATTATTAAAACCCAATGTGCGGCGTTCAGTGACTTAGTTTATGTCTAGCATGATGAAACATAGTTATATACAGTAAAATGTGTAATTTAACACTGCTGTAGGATATTAAACAATTTTATTAACCATATTCAAATAACAATAGATCTACATTAACATGCAACAAATATCGGCTCTTGGCAAATTCCATGGTCGTTTCGCTCCACAGGAAAACAATGGTAACTACACGGTTTACTTCAATGGCGCCATGCTCACCCACTAAGAGTAATGACATATCCGTTTCAGCAGGCTAGGGGTTCGACACTAAGCTCGACTGAGGTCGCGCGGAACCACGGGATGAAAATGATTGGGGTTCAAACGACTCGGAAGCCCAAAATGGAAAAAACAATCCCAAACCCCCAAGGAAGGCCATGGCAAACCTATCTCCTACCCACCATCATTACGCAGGGTGGTTTGGCGCAAACAACGTAATGGCCTTCTGCGCCAAAACCCCTCAACCTTATGCGCAGGGCTGCACAATATATGGTAGTGGAAAGAAAAGCTAATCCGCATGTCAAACCGCCCTCCCCCGGTCTACTATGATATGAAATCCTCCAACTATATAGGCAGTTACGAGGTCGAGTAAATGGCCGGGAAAACAAACCACAGTAGCAAGCATAACCCCCAAACGTTCAATGGAAAGGGAAAGGAAAACAAAGCCTACCTGGCACTGATGTGTAACCGACGTGTAAGGCGGGACAAAGACAATCGAGCTTCCACAGCTGCCACCTTGACGCAGGTACCGGCGATGGGGTCCAAACAAGCTTCGAGCGATCGACAGCATGATGGCGACAGAGCACGGCAGTTGAAAATACCAATAGAATAATCCAACATGTCCCCCTTACCTCATATATATACATATGATCAACTCTCACGGCGGGGAAAAGATTTAAAAAACCGGATGTCGAAGACATTTGGATCGGCAGCCGAAAGTGTATTTCCTTCCACAACGGCGGAAGACCAAACCCTAGATCCATCCGCAATGGTGGAGATAACTGGGTAACAAATACCATGCGTCGGACTTCTAAGATCGGAACCGAAAGCAGAACCGTAGCCGCAACAGTGGATATCCAAAAGGGTATCGTGCCCCGCCATACAACACTTAAATCGGAAGAGAAAACGTTAGGGATCGACAAAGTTAATCTTTCTTTTATTCGTAACGGTGGGAGAGTAAAGCGTGTGACCTTCCACAACGTCAGAGCCAAAATGACTTATGAAACAGAGCAAAAAACTTTCTGCAGCCACAACGGCGGAAGCTCAGGACTTACGAACATTAAAGGACTGATCGGAAGAGGAAGCAGTTTCCTTCCGCAACGGCGGAAGAAAGAAACGATAAAAGTTCCGATGTAAAACCAAGATTTAGCCGAGGTAAAAAATGAATAAATCGAAAATAAAGTCGAAGTCCAAAAACTGAATGTCCATCCGCAACGGTGGAAGCTAACAGTAAACACCTTCCGCAACAGCGGAGAAAGAAAATATAAACAGCTCCGATGTAAAACCCAAAAGTCAGCCGAGCGGGAAACGAAACAGTTAAGCAATGATCGAGAGACGAAGTGGTTTGCCGTCCACAACGGTGGAGATAGAAATGACAAATTCCTCCGACGGAAACCAAAATATCGACCGATGAGAAAACCAACGGATCGGAAGGAAAATCAAAGACAAAACCAATTATCCATCCGCAACGATGGAAAACCAAACCACAGATCCGTCCGCAACGGTGGAAAACCAAACCAAATACTTCCGATTCAGGCATGCTTCAACTGCATCCAAAGGCAGCGAGAAAGCTTGATCATATAGTGGATTACTTCAAGTGCTAAAAGGAGAAACCAAACAAGTGGTAAATCAATTTAATCCTCTTGAGAAATCATTACTAGAACAACTCAACGAAGAAAATCGAACTAATCCAAGCAAAAGGAGGGTCCTAAAATTTTTGGAATTTTGGGAAATTGCTGCAGCTGCAACAGATCCCTTTGGTCTATCTAGGAACCACTTTCATGAAAAAAATAGATTCTTGAAACCGCCACCAGTTTTACCCCATTCCATTTAGTCTACGGTGTGGAATCATCTCTTCCCATTGAATTCCAGATTCCATCATTTCAGCTTGTCATCGGACTTATACCTGATACTTCACCATTATAAAAATGCCTACTTATTCTTTAACAAGATAGTGAGGACCGTCGTGCTACTCTCTAAATTATTGAAGAAACTAAGACCCCATCGAATTCCCATTATGAGTCCCACATTCACCCACACACCTTTAATGAAGGGGACCTCATCCTCTTCTGTGACCAATCCCATGATATGAATGGAAAAGAGAAGTTTGAATCCATGTGGTATGGCCCTTGAGTCATCCATCAATGTCTCGGCAAGGGGGAATACCTCCTTACTGAATCTGACGGTCGCCTCTTGAAGAATCCCCACAATGGACTCTGCATCAAGAGGTTCTATTCCTGAATTCATCCATCATGCATACCCTTGTATCATAGTTTTCCTTTTTTGTTTTGCATCGTTGTTACCATGAGTCTCACATTTTGTTTCCTTGGTTTCTCCAGATGGATCCTACCTCTCTTTTCTATGTTGGTTTCACTGACGATGCAAGTAGATGGTATCCTAATCTTGCCTTGGATACATGGCTCATTTATTCCCCACCACATGAGTTAATCCATATCAACATAATGTGTGTTGGTATTGTTACCAACAACCAGGTTGAGTACGATGGTGTCGCTAGTCTCCTGACTGCCACCCTTCACTTGGGTATTCATCTCCTTGATGTTTTCCTAGACTCCCATTTTCTTGTCTTCTAGTTGAATAACTGCTACTGGGTACAATATTCCTGCCTCTTTAGAAATTTCATGTGCACTAGACACTTGGTTAGGCATTTTGAATCAATTTCATTCATGCATCCCAGAAGTATCAATAGTGTAGTAGACCGAATGGATAATGACGTTCTAGAGTGACACATCAATTATCACATATAGGCAATAACTACATCATGCATCATCATATAATCATACATACATATGTCATATACATCATATAGGAATACTCATAATCATCACGAGACTCATAACCACCCATAAAAATACAAAATATGCATCCCCCTGCATTCATATCATATCATAATGTTCAGTACAAAATGAGAAGCTCCATAAGCTTTCTCGTCTCATCATACATATCATACAAAAGTCCTCTTGCTCACATGCATTGGGGGAAACACCACAAGTTTCTAATCCGAGTCATCCTCCTCCTCCTCAGTGTCCTCCTCCTCCTTCAATCTCTCCTTGTCCATTGACACTTCACCCTATGTCACCGCTCTGAAATACTCAGCAACAACCATGATCCTCTTCATCAGAGAGATCCACTCGAGAGGATATCTGTAGCACATGACGATCAGATCATCCTCTAGGTACTACCACTCATCGTCTGTGACCCCCTCCAATAGCCATTCCACACCCAACCACAGTGAGTCTAATGTAGCACTCCACTGCCTCCTCTTCCTATGAGCGGGTGGATCTAACCCCTCCATCCTACTCCTACGTCATTGGTACCCCACTGGGGGGTGAGGTCCGACATATGCACATGCACACAATATGTCATCAATATCTATCACATGTATGATCTATCTACCACTATGCTAGTAAACTATATATGAATGAAACCACATAGAGTCATGTATATGTACCATCAAGTCCCTGGACTTGTCCTTGAGGTTGAGTCATCTCAAGATATCCCCGGTAGTCCATCCTCGTGTATGGATAGTCCTTCATGAGGATATAAAGTTGCTGCCACTATGAAAAAATATACTTGGTGAAGAAACAATCTACTAGATTGCCTCCCTCCCTACTGTTTTTTTGGTCCATTTCACAGATTCACCTAGATTTGTGTGCCACCATGCAAATCAAACCTTGTATGTATTAGCATGTTCATGAGCCATCTACTCCATTCATAATGCAAACTTGGCCCTATTTTTCCACCATTCGTTGTCCCACAAGGAGGCCCCACCAGTGTTCCAATTTTGTTTATATCCATATCTACTGTGTTCACAACATCATCCCTTTCGGTACATCAAACACTTCCTCCTTGCTTGAATGACCATTACGAAGTTTCTGTTAAGCTATTTTCTGACTCCTTAAAGAAAGAAAATATTGTCGAGCACACTTGCTTCCTTTCACACTTGTTAAAGTATTTGAAAGGGCATCTATGCGGCCTCATTTATCTCCTTTTTTGGACTACTTAGATTATTTAAATAAAAGGACCACCCTAGCACCTTCAATCTAGGAACATTTTCCTTTGTATCCTTTTATGCTTTGTCGGACATTGGGATCGTAACTTATGAAAATGTTCATTATGGGTTGTATTTAAGCTATTTTCTAGCCCTCTCAAAAGGAAAAGATCACCAAGAAAAATTGGTTTCGTTCATTCTCTAAAAAGTATCTGAATGACCGTCCAATCAATATTGATTTAATCTTTTTCAGCATGGTTAGAATGCCTACAGACAATAGGTTTCTCTTTCTCTTTCGAATGGGAGATCTCTCTTTTGTAAACTTTTATCCTTTTTCGAACTTAGGAGACTACTATATGAAAAAGGGACCCCACTGTATTTTTCGTCCTATTTTCAGAATCTCTAAACATGAAAACACCATCGAGCATTTACTATCTTGGGCTCTAAAAGAATACACAAGACAACATCATATTGAGCATACTTCTATCCCTTCTTTCAGCTCCTTAAACTATGAAGAAGCCCCAAAATGGTCCCTATAGGCACCCACACATATTACATATAGTCTCCCATTATGGAAGCTTCCCCCCATTGGGTCACCTTTGTTTAGAAAACTATGTGATGAGCCTCTTTTGGATCCCCTAGATATCACTACTCTAGTTACTTCCTCAAGTATTTCCCATTGCAATCATCTACCCGGTTTCACAGCTATGATCCCCTCCCCATGAGTTAGTATCATCTACTTCCAGGTCAGCACTACCATCATACTCTGAACAAAGGAAGTTTGAGTCCCCCATACTCCCCTTCCCTTGTTCCCTAGTCAGCTCCCCAATCCCAGTATTGTTCCATATCTCTGGTTGTCCCCCTCGTGCTTTTATCAAGGAAATATCATTTCCTTGGTAGTTCCCTCTGTCAACGTCAACACATCTATACTAGAGGATAGACCCATAGGTCCCTGTATCCTGGTTTCATCCACCTCATGTTGAGTTCCTTGGACCACTTGAAAGGAGTCCTTAGTTCCTTTTGGGTTAGTTGTGTCTCACGTTCTCAACTTCAACTCCATCATCACATCGTTGAGATTCATACAGGGTATTGGTTCATTCATTATTTGATCAAAGGCCTCGGTTGTCACCCAACTCTACCAAATTGGTGAGTCTATTTTGGGACCCATACAGTTTCATGTCCCTTGTGATTTTCGGGCTGCGTTGGCGACGTTGTTTCATGTCCCTTGTTATTCTTATGCATATCTACAGTACTTGATGTTGTTTATTGTACCTCAAATATCCTGAATCCCATTCATTGAGTCCATTTAGTTGTGCACACCTCCAAATTCAAGAGAGAATCAGTTGTTGTGATATTGCATTCCATGACAATTCCATTGTTCCTATGTACTGGTTCTTCATTTCAGTATGTTTATATAGTCTCCCATTGAGAGCACTATTATGTACTTCTAGTGATATGTATTGACTGACTCCCTTTGTTTGATCCTTGATCCCAATTTTATATTAAGACATTGATACGAGCATTGGTATGCTCACCTCGTCCATATGTATGTATGAGATTAGATGTACCTCATCCATTTTGAGAAGTAATACAAACAAAAATCCATTGCAGTTCAAATAAGGAAAACCTAACTCTTCTAGGGTTCCCTCGGTTTCTCCACCATTTCCACCATATCTCCCTTGATCCTATGACGTCTATCGGCCATACGATGAGGTCCTGCACTCACATATCAGGGGGGAATATGTTAACAACAATTTTTTGTCACCTAGATCTCTATGTTCCAAAAAATAATTATGCATCATAATCCCACCATTTTTCCCTCCATTTTTGACCTTCACAACTAAAATTCCACCAAATATGGTCCAAAACTGTTGAATATTGTAACTTCAAAGGATATTCTAAATGTATTTTACTAATGTAACCCAAGGGTGATGTTATTATTCCTTCGATGGGGTGTTACTATTGTATTTGGTCATCATAGTGTATCTATTGATCCCAAGATTGAAATTTTTGGGTGGTTGAAGCTCCTGGAAATCCAAACACTAGTTTGGTAGTGAACCAAAAATCTGCAGAAAACCAGAACCAAAAATTCTACAGTGATGCAACCTTGCAAGTAGGATTTGAAGGCTAAATATTTGGTATCTTTAGAAAGTAGTTGGACCAACCAACTCTCCTCAATCATGCACATCTACTAGTAAGTTCATCTTTTCATTTTGAGAATTTTCAATTTTTAGTGACCTACTAGATAGGATAGCCCCAAGCAATAAGCTTGAGGACAAATTGGAAGGCATAGAAAAATTCCTAGCATGGAAGTACATGATTGATCTCATTCTTAGAGAGAATGGACTTGAGAAGTACATCAAGATTGAAATTGCAAAACCAGCAGACTTTGACGCTAAGGAGAAGCATGAACAAGACCTAGTCAAGGCAATGAGGACCATTACTGACTCTATTAAGGATCACTTGATCCTGCAAGTGTCATCTAAGAAGACACCAAACCAGATGTATGATGATCTCTCTAGAATGTACTAAGGAAGGAACATCAATAGAAAGATGAATCCAAGAGCTCAACTGAAGGGATCCAAGATGAGCAAAGGAGAATCAATTCAAGAATACTTCACATGGGTCTCCTAGTACAGAGAACAACTATGTGCTATTGGAGACACCCTTGATGAGGATGAACTAGTTATGACTACTCTAAATGGTCTCACTAGACTGTGGGACTCATTCATACAGACTTCTTGTGCCAAAAAAGAAAGTATGAATTTTGACATAGAATGGGAAGACTGCATTCAAGAATAATCTAGAGTAGCCAACATAGAAGCTCTACTCAGAGAAGATGATTAGGTTCTATCCACCCATACTAAAGAAAGGAAACAATCAAACTTCAAGAAGAGCAATCATCAAACTTCCAAGAAGAAGTTTCAAAAGAAGAAGAAGGATTACTCAAAGTATCAATGCTACAACTGTCATAATATAGGACACCTAGTCAGAGAGTGTCCATCACCAAAGAACAACAAAAACAATAAGAGAAATCATGCTCATATAGCTGAATATGAGGATGAAGAAGAAAGTATTCGAAATATACTAACAAAATAAGAAGATGTAGATGAATATGTACTATTCTCTGCACTCTTTGGGTCTGTAACACCTGGAGAAGATACACGGCTTATTGATAGTGGTTCCTCAAAGCAGATGTAACACCTGGAGAATATACATGGCTTATTGATAGTGGTGCCTCAAAGCACATGATAGGGAAAAAGCAAAATTTGTCAAGACTTGAAGAAAATAACTCTCCCCAAAATGTATATTTGAGAGATGACTATCAATATCCCATCAAAGGTATTGGTGAATCAAGCTACAATATTGACTCTAGGACTTTCACGAAGATGAAGGAAGTACTATATGTACTAGGTTTGGAAAAGAACTTGCTTTCCATATCAGCTCTAGATAAGAAAGGATATAAAGTTTCTTTTATAGATGGACAAGTACTTATTTGGTCTAAAGGAAAGACACTTGAAGATGTTGTGGTCATTGGAGAAGAAGAAGGAGGACTGTATAAACTCAAAGGACATCCAAAGACAAACCTTGTCCATGAGACTACCAGCTCAAGTGAAGTGTGGCATAGAAGGCTTGATCACATAAATTACAAAGCATTTCCCTATGTGAGCAATGTGGTAACATGGTTACTGGATCTGAAGATTGACCATGACGGTACTTGCAAAGGATGTGCAAGTGGAAAAAATGTCAAGAATCCCTTTCTGAAAAGTGAAACAAATACTAAAGGTACATTAGAACTAATTCATTCTGATTTATGTGGTCCTATTCCCTCCATATACTTAAGGGGATATGAATATTATGTCACATTTATTGATGATTATTCAAGAAATAATTGGGTATACTTCTTGAATAAAAAGAGTGAAGTGTTTGAGAAATTCAATAAATTCAAAGCATTGATAGAGAACCTTTCAAAAAAGAGAATCAAGATACTGAGAACAAATAATGGTGGAGAATACACTTCAAAGGAATTTGAAGCATTCTGTAAGGACGTAGAAATCAAGAGGGAACTAACCACTCCCTATAATCCCCAACATAATGGTGTTGTAGAAAGAAAGAATAGAACTATTATGGAAGTAGTGAAAACTATGATTCATGACCAAGACCTCCCCATGCACCTATGGGATAAAGCAACAATAAAAGTCATATATGTGCAGAATAGATGATATCACAGTGCTCTTGGATTCAAGACTCTTGAAGAGATGTATACAGGTAAGAAACCTGAAGTGATCCATATCAAGATATTTGGATGCCCAATATATGTGCATATTCTAAAAGATAAGAGAAACAAGTTGGATCCTTTTGGAAAGAAAGGAATATTGTTGGATACTGTGAAGTCTCCAAAGCCTCTAGGATATACATTTCAATATTCCATCATATCGATATTAGTAGGGATGTAACATTTGATGAAGAGACTTATCTCAAGAAATCTAGAAGGTGTCAGCTTGAAGAAGTACATGAAGAGGATGTATCTACCAAAATGGTAGAAGTTGAACCTTCTCTTGAAATAGTAGAATCCAAAGATCATAATATGCTAGAACCTTAGGAACCACCTAATATGGATATCTCTTGAAAGAGAAAACCTACTTGGGTACGAGAAATCATACAAGAAGTAGAGAGATATGGAGCTCCAGAAGGACTCATAAGAACCAACAAATGATCAAATCCATATTCCAGTTATGTATCTTTGATGTGTGACCTTGTAGATCAAGAACCCACGATCTATGAGGAAGATGCTCAAAATAAAGAATGGGTTGAAGCAATGATGAAAGAATACCAATCGATAATGAAGAAAGATGTTTGGAATATAGTACCCAAACCAAAAAACAAAAGTGTGGTATGTTCGAAATGGATCTACAAGATAGAACATGCTGCTGATGGAAGTATTGAAGAGTACAAGGAAATATTTGTGGCTAGAGGATTCTCTTTGAAAGAGGGGATCGATTATGAAGAAGCATTTGCTCTAGTATAAAGGTACAATTCGATCAGAACTATCATGGCACTTTCTTCCATGATGAAGCGGGACTTACACCAGATGGTGTAAATACAACCTTCCTTAATGGTGTGATTTAGGAAGAGGTTTACATTGAACAACCACAAGGATTTGAAGTCGAAGATAGAGTGACTCATGTATGCAAGTTGAAAAAGGATCTGTATGGACTGAAGCAAGATCCTAGAGCTTGGTATGGTAGAATAGATAGATTCTTGACAAGCATGGGATTTACCAAGAGTAAAGTTGATCGTAACCTTTATATGAATATTATGGATGATGAACCAGTCATATTATTACTGTATGTGCATTATCTATTTCTGACTGGAATTGAGAAACATATCAAATATTGCAAGAAGAAGCTAGCTAAAAAATATGAGATGAAATATCTTAGATTGATGCATTATTAACTAGGGCTGGAGGTGTGGCAGAGCCCAGAAGGAATCTTTTTGAATTAGGGAAAGTATGTAGTAGAAATCTTAAAATATTTGATATGTTGGATTGTAAATCCATGGCCACACCCTTGGACACCAACTTGAAGTTGTTGTCTAATGAGACATCAGAGTTAGTGGATGTAACTTAGTACAGATAGATTATTGTGTCATTAATGTATCTAATGAACACAAGGTCATATATATGCTTTGTTGTGAACAACTTGAGTCAATGTCTAGTTAAACCTAGACGGGTTGACTTGATAGCTGCAATTCATGTGATGAGGTACCTTAAAGGTACAATATATTTGGGAATTTACTATGGGAGAGATCATGACTATAGATTATATGGATATATAGATTCATATTGGGAAGGAAGTGCCACAGACAGGAAGAGAACCTCAGGAGGATTTTATTGTCTGGGATTCACCATGATCTCATGGTTTAGTAAGAAACAATCCAGTGTTTATCTCAGTACATATGAAGCAGAGTACATTGCATCTTGCTCCACTTATTGTCAACCGATATGGCTTCGGAAGCTGATGTCAGGTTTATTTGACATGAAGTTGGACACCATAGTAATTCTTTGTGACAAACGGAGTTTTATAAACATGATAGAGACTCGGATGTTCCATGAAAAATCGAAGCATATAGAAATCCAATATTTTTATATAAGGGATATGGTACAAAAGGGAGCTATAAAGCTCCAGTATGTGAGTACCAATGAGCAAGTTGCTGATGTGCTGACCAAGCCTCTATCTTGAGTAATGTTTGAATATTTTTGTGACAAGTTTGGTGTAGTTCAAAAATACTTTCCCCATAAGGAGGAACAATGATGGGACTACAGATGATGAATATATGGACCTTCTTGGAAAATGAGGAACAAGTAGAAGATATGGGAACTCCTCGAAAAGGGGGAGTAGGCTGATGTTACAACTAATTTTACCACACATGGTGGATCACACCTTTATGGCCTTCCTTGTCCCTCTGTAGACTCTTTAGATCCCATGGACCATTTTTGTACCTTTGATGTTTCCAAGATCATCCCTAAAAACATGCAATAATTGCCATACATGACTTTTAATCCCTTTCTCGCGTATATACACGGATTTGACCTTTAAACTTGCGTACATCGGGATGTGTGCAAAGGGACAAATGAGTTTGGAGTTTTACTTGATGTGGATCCCAGTCAAATGTCTCTTGGCCTTCCATATGCCTTGAGATAGCTATGATTCGACCTTCCATTACCACATTGAAGAGCTATATAAAGAACCCTTTGGATACATTGAAAGGGGAGGAATTGAAGAGCAAGAAAACTATAGTCCATTGTTGCCGGAGCTTATACTTGAGTCTGCATCCCTTTGTCCATTGGAGCACTTTGTGTTCTTCCCAAGATTGCCTTTTTCTTATGAGCTTGCTATCGAGAGATGGATGATTGAAGTGGTGGAGGCCCAAGTGGGGGACTCAGTTTCTCCGATTCGCAGACGTGCCGACAGAGGTTGTCACTATTGTAATCTCTGTTTTATATCAATAGAAATATCTTTTCCTATCCAATAATGTGTATTTAAATGATTATTTGATCCAGGGATGCTTTTAAATGCTTATATGTTATTGATTATATATGCTAGAGTAGGTCTAACACAATTATATATAGCATGCTTTTCTTGTTTGATAAATGTTGAGGAAGCAAATTGCTAATACAAGCGAGAGTGGAAAAGCTCAACGGGGATCTACATCAACCGTCTGGAATAAGGTATGAACCGAGATTCGTTAGTGTTAGATGTTTGGTTTCTCTTGCATATAGGGAAGGATTGATTTCTGGAGTTAATCTGTCTATTGTGGTACCCCAAGGCATAGTAATTTCTCTCTATAATAGAATTGGTGACTCCGCTGGGGAGTTCCTAGTCATTTTTCCTTTGGGGGTTTTTATCGACATTCAATGTTCTTGAATTAATCTGATTTCTCTGTTTCTGAGTTGGGTATGGGGGCATGTTTTCCTGGTAGTGTCTGATAGGAGTAAGTTTTGTCTCAGCTTATCTATTTGCCTTCATTTTTATCTCTTTTTCTTCCTGTATGCAAGTTTTTTGTGTGTATATACACGGGTTTTCTGGACACAGTCGCATATGCCCTAACTTTTGCCTTTTAGAGGAAGTTTGAGTGTTGCTGGGTGAGTTTTGATGATTTTTGAGTCTCCTTAGATGCTTCTAGAGTCTGTATACACCTCTGTTTCTGACCAGAGACGCTTTTTAGGGTAAATTGTTTTTAAGAATGCTCTTGTCATTGCATTTTCGATTTTTTGTTTTGGGATTAGTGCATTAGGTCTCTTTTACCTTAGTGCTTTGCGTGGGTGCTGTTTGATAGTGCTTGCAGAATCTGGGGATGGTAGAGTCATTCTTTTTCTTTATTATCTCATTTTTATTCAAAAAATCCAAAAATATTTGCTTCTTTGCATCATTATGCATCATTGCACTTTGCATTTTGCATGGCACTAGGTTTTCTTAGAGAAGTATTAGTCAGGTTTTCATATAGGAATGATTGCATTTGTCATTTGAAGAAAATTTTTCATTTCACATAGTAGCATTCCCTGTTTTTCATTCGACACAATGCATTTGCATTGATTGTTAGGTGTGCATTTTACTTCATGTTTTGTCACAACACCAATGGTTGCACAATCATTTACCTTTTTGAGTAATAAGCCAAATAAAATCAATGCTTAATTAAAATGGATTACACTATTTTCTTTTATAGGGTACACCAACAAGATTAGGTTTTAGGGTCTTGGAATAGTTCATTGTGAGTAAATTCTCCAAGACCACTAAACAACAACATGTATGTGTCTGTCCAGGTGAGAGTGTGAAATTCCTTGGTATAATTAGTGTTTCTAAGGATCCTCCTCTTACAAGGGAGTTAAGCATGAGGCAGTGTGAGTGGTTATTGATTAGGATGACCCCTAGTCATAATTGAGTAGCACCGAAAATATTTCTAGGATTGTATTCGTATATGGGGGCTCTTACGAGAGTTTCGCGCTTTGCTTCTCTGCCCATATGGTCAATCCGGCTTGCGACTGTCTGCCTGAGAATTGATTATATTGATGTGACCTTAGTTTCCTTACCTAGGTTATTGAAAGGGTACTTCGCAGGGGTTATTCTGCAGGTGTCCCGGCCAGGTTGGGGTCGGACAACACAGTTGCTATATGCGTTGAAGCTGAGGGCCATAATAATTGGTTATGAGCCTCCGCTTGTTGTGTATGGGAGTCTCAAGCCTCTCCTAGGCGAGACATACCTGCTTCATTAGGGAGCTCACATATACTACCCTTGTTTGATTTTGATTGGCTTTAGAATATATAGGTGTATGCTCTGTGCACGCTAGCTTGTTTAGGGTTTGTGTAATTAGAAGAGTCTTTTCCATTTTTTTTTTGAGTCATTATGGATTTGGGTGCAAAACTTCACCGTTCTCGTCATTTAGTAGGACTTCCACCTTCTACATCTACTCCTCCTTTGGGAGAGAGAAATAGACAGTCCAGATGGATTACTTCTCACATTGATTCACACACGATGGGAGATCATGAAGATGAAATTCCTGAGTTGTCTTCTCCACCTCATGAGGTTGGGGAAGAAGATCCTACTTCTATATATGATCCTTCACCTAATATACCTACACACTCTAGGTATGATCCCTCATTCACAGGTCACCGGTATTGGATGCCGGGCGACGAGACTCATCATGAACCTGCGAGCACTAGTTATGTTAGTTATGGCATGTTTGGTATCCCCACAGATGATTTGGCACAACATGCCGAGTCAGAATTTGAACCTAACACTACACCTGGGGGAACTCCTATTCCTTTCCATGTGGAGAGATTTGGGAACACGAGTCACATTGCACCCTCCATCCCGGCGGTGGAGGCTACATCACATGTTCATCCTAGACATAGTGTTAGTAGTCCTATTTGAATACTAGAACCAAGACGACTGACTATAGGGAATACCACTTACATCACTTCACATATCCCTTCGTCCTCTATTCCTAGTTCTTCAAATGTTATTCCTCCCCCTCATTCACGTGGTCCTTCGGGATGGAATGTTGCTACTAGTCATGTTCGTACTGCTGCTACTCGCGTAGTCGTGTCTCAGAGCCAAGTACCTCCTATTGTCACAGGAGGTCATATTCATACTTCTGGAACATCCTATGGTCTATCGTAGGGAGTTCCCCATATTCCCACTTATGGAGTTTCTCATGGGACATCCCATGGGACATCTTAGGGAGATTCTCATAGACAATATTATGGACCGCAGTATGGATAGAGTTATTCACCTTATGGGTATGGGTATCAACAACCCGTCTACTCCCCGAATTATGGCTTTGTAGCTCCAAATAGTCAAGGTACACCACATTATGGTGCTTCCATGGCACCCTACATGGGTCAAACGGGAGGAGGATACTATGGCCATGGCCATGGTGATTACAGTAATTAGTCTTATGTGAACCAAAACTATCAGGGAGCATGGCATCGACATGATCAACCTAGGCTCTCTTTCCTTGCAACATTAAATTTACTTGACTTGTGGAGACTAATGAACGATCCGGTATCTCATGACCCGACTTGGCCGGCTGTCCCTACCAAGCTTCCCTTGGACATTCCCAAATTTGAGGGAAAACCAGGAGAAGATCCTAGTGAACATGTTACTACATTTTTCCTTCGGTGCTTTTCTAGTTCCTTACACGATGATTCGATCCATTTAAGGCTATTTCAACGCACCCTCACCGGGCCTGCAGCGAAATGGTACATAGAGTTACCTAGGGGGGTATTCATTTTGTTCGATGACCTAGCTATGAATTTTCTCAATCACTTCCAATTACCAGTGTGTTACAACATTGGTATACAACTCTTGTTGACATTTCGTCAAGACAAAGCCACATATCTCGGACCATATCCAAGAGTGGCGTAGACGGAAGAGATTGATTAAAGCCTTCATACCATCATAGTTTCTACTCGAGTGGTTCCTTAAATCGTTACTGTCTTATATAGCGAAGGATGTTTCTACGTTCGGAGTTCAGAATGAGGAACAAGCCATTTTTAGGGCAAAGGAATTGGATTTGATTTATGCTTAATCCGGATTGTTATATGAGATCATTCCTAACGCTCCGCGTTCTAGTTTCAAACCTAATGTCAAACCTAGACCACATGCCGATGGCATTGTTGGTTGTATGAGTACCAAACCTGCGAATTCAGTTGTGCAATAGGTGAGTCAATTGTCTATCAACCAATCTGCCTCGAGACAAGCCATGACTTCATCTCAGCCCACCCAAATGGTGAATGTGCGTTCGATGCAATCGTCAGACCGAAAGGGTAACCAACAAACTGGAAGGAATAAGAAAAAGGGTAAAAACAATTGTAAGGGTGGGAATAGGAATGAAAATGCCACTTTTAATGACAAGAATGCCTGCAATGCTGGGGGGTACAAGCAGTCTAAACATAAGGTTAAGTTTCCTTGCAAGTTGTGTAAGGATGACCACCTCACTCACTTGTGCCCTCGTATGGAATACACCTTGAGGTTCATAGCACAGGGCCCAGCTGTGCTAACCAACCCTTTACCCCATAATCAAAACATGAACTTGAGGACCCATGATTAGTCTAGTGGAGATCAAGATCCGCTAAAATCTAGTAGTGGTCATGGTTGCATCAACATGATGCATGCTACTAAGGTTGTGACTCATGTGAAGGACTATGGTTCGTCACAACCAGACCTTGGAAAGGAACCTACTCCACCTGTGAGTCCTTTGTGTATTGAAAACCTTATGGATAAACCTAAAGTTTCACCTCGCATTCCTAAGGGAGTCTTAAAGAATCCGGGACACAATCCTAATGCCCGAGCTGCCCATAAATATTTAGTTGTTGAGGATTTGGGCCACACTCCTTGTGCGATGTCTGCACTTGAAGTACTTCAGAGTTGTCCTTCACAAAGGAAGGATTTGCTTTCTTCTCTTGTTATTAACGATGATAACTCTTCCTCCGTCATTAAATTTGAAACCATAGGACTACAGCCTCGCTTTCCTTACTATGTGTCTCTCTTGATTCATGTAGAATGTCTTAACATGACCGTCAAACGCACTGTGATTGATGAAGGCGCTGCTGCTTCCGTGATGTCTTTGTCGTGTTGGAAGGATTTGGGTTCCCTCGAGTTGTCTAAATCTGCTACCATGTTGACCAATTTTTATGGTAGATCATTTTGGCCACACAGAATTCTTCCTTCTCTTAAGGTCCAGTTGGGAGGGAAGACCGTCACGATCGAGGTCGAGGTGGTTGATGCGCCCCTTGATTACAATTTGTTACTAGGTAGGAATTCGATGTATAGTATGCAAGTCGTAGCTTCTTTTCTATTTCGAGTTGTATGCTTTCCATTTAATGGAAATATTGTTATGATTGATCAGACATCATTCAAAAATATGAGTGTTACTGCATCATCGGGATCTTCTATCTTGATTATCGATCATTCTCAGCCGACAACTGGGAGTGTGGGTGTTGGCATGTATCCATCCCTTATGGGAAGCTTTAGTTGTCCTACACCCATTCTTATGATCGGGTCTAGTTTCGGTGGGGCTTCATCTTCATTGAGTTCGGTGTCTTTTCGCACTATCCATATGGAAGATCCTTAGATCCTTCCTACAGCAAGTACTTTGAGTAAGCCTATCGAAACGGACGTGCCATTGCCTGCAGCAATGATAGCATATCAAGTGAATCTTGAATGTGTTGTAAAGCCTAGTCCTTCCTCTTCACAGATGGAGGAAGAGGACCCATATGTGCTTCCTGCATGGACAGTCGAGTCTTCTCACACACATGATTGCCTTGATAGTGTTTTTCCATTAGATGAAGCTATTATTGAGGCCATGTCTGGGGTTGAGCCACCTTGGGAAGAGTTACATCATAGATCTTATTTTCTTCCTGAGCTTGACCGTTTGGAGTGTGAAGACTTTAGGGAGATTCTTAGTGAGAGAATTGGTAGCCCCGTGGTTCCATTGAGCTCTCTTGGTCTGATGGCTGATGGAAACATGGTGAATATATCTCCTACCATCCCTATCAATATCCTACCATCCCTATTAATATCTCTCGCGATCCTGGTAAGATTGAGAATGTCTATATTGGGGTAGAATGTTCCCATGTTGATATTCAAGAGTATACCGAGATGTTCAAAGATTTTCGTGATTTCTTTGCTTGGTCATACGAGGAAATGCCAGGTATCGACCCTCGCATTGTTGAACATGAAATTAAAACTTATCCCAATGCCTGTTCGACAACGCTTGCATGCAGTGAATCCTAGAAAAGCACCAGCAATTAAGGTTGAGATAGAAAAGTTGTTAAATGCTGGTTTTATCTATCCCGTTCCCTTGATGGAGTGGGTTTCAAAGCCCGTTTCGGTTGATAAGAAGCAGGGAACGATCCGTATATGCATTGATTTCCATGACTTGAATCGTTCCTATCCTAAGGATAATTTTCCCACACCATTTATTGATCAAATTTTGGATGATTTTGCAGGAAGCGAGTTATTTTCCTTTATGGATGACTTTTTCGGATACAATCAAATCCAGATCAAACCCGAGGACCAACATAAAACTTCATTTATTTGTCCTTGGGGTACTTTTGCATATCAAAAGATGCCTTTCAGACTTAAAAATGCCAGAGCCACATTTCAGTGGGCTATGAACTTAATCTTCCATGATCTCAAATCAATTATTGAAGTCTTTCTAGATGACCTTGCTGCTCATTCTTGTCAAAGGATGCGTCATTCCTACCATTTGAGATTAGTGTTCGAAAGATGCTGCCATTACTTGGTTAGGTTAAATCCTCATAAATGCATCTTTTGCATGAAGTCTGGTCGCTTGTTAGGGTTCATTGTCTCCAAGGAGGGTATAAGAGTCGATCCCTTAAAGGTAGAGGCAATACTTCAATCGTCTCCCTCAAGAAACATTAGACATCTTCAATGTTTGCAAGGCATGGAAAATTTATTGCATAGATTCGTGGTTAACTTTGCTAATTTGACTAAAGGCTTTATGCGTATTTTGAAGAAGGACACTATCTTTTGCTGGGATGAGTGAGCCTAGGAGTCCTTTGATGCACTTAAATGAACCTTAGCATCGGACCCCATGATTAGTCCACCCAACTATAGCCGTGAATTTTTTCTTTATGTGGCTGCATCCATGGAGACAATTAGTATGGTTTTGGTTCAAGAGGATGAATAGCTCCATGAGCATGTCATATATTATTTGAGACAAAAACTTACAGATGCAGAGATACGCTATTCCCATGTGGAGAAACTTTCCTTAGCTACCGTTCATGCGGTTCAAAGATTGAGACACTACATTCCTTTTTGCTAGACCTTCGTGGTAGCCCATGTCAATCCATTTCAGTTCGTCCTCACTAGAAGGATGATTGGGGGAAATTATAATAAGTGGATTTTCATCTTGCAAGAATTCGATCTCGAGTTTGTTTCGGAAAAATAAAAAAAATCATTGATTTTTGCGGAGCTTATATCTGATTTCCCAAGCGAGGAGGAGGAGGAAGTTTGTGAAGATACATTTGTCGATGAGCACATTTTCCTGATCTCAACTTTGGATCCATGGTATGGGTATATCATCATATATTTACAAACATTGAAGGTCCCTACTCACCTTTCATGGGATGAATGACGATGGTTACATCACGTATCTAAGAACTACCTTATAGTGGACAACACATTGTACCATCGTGGGGTAAATTCCATTTTACGTCGTTGTTTAAATCATGACGAGGCTGAGCTTGTGCTAAATGATTGCCATGGAAGTGCGTGTGGTGGTCATTTATCTGGGCTTTCGGCATTCCGAAGGAACTTGTCACTGACCATGGTAGGCACTTTCAAAATCGAATGATAGAAGAGTTGGCCTCAAATTTAGGGTATAAGCAGGAGCATTCCTCTTCTTATTACACTCAAGTGAATGGACAGGTTGAAGCAGTGAACAAATCACTTAAGTCCATTCTCCAACTAACCATCACAAAAAGCAAGACCAATTGGCATATCATGTTATATCCTACTTTGTGGGCTTATAGAACTGCGGTTAAGACTACCACCGATTTTTCTCCATATCAACTTGTACATGGAGTGGAGTCTATCTTGTCGGTTGAATGTGAAATCCCTTCATTGAAGCTAGCCATGGAGATTTTACCAGACACTTCCCCATTGGAAGAACGTTTGGTCCACTTAGAGCAACTTGATGAGCAACGCTGAGATGCCCTAGTGGCTCTAGAAGTAAATAAGCGTCGCGTTAAGGTCCAATATGATATGTTTGTCCATTCGAGGAAGTTTAGTGAAGGAGATTTGGTCCTTTTATGGGATCAAGCTAAAGAACCCTTGGGTGCAGGAAAGTTGAACCCCATGTGGCATGGTCTTTAAGTTATCAAACATGTGTTAGAGAAGGGTGCCTATGAGCTAGTAGATTATGAGGGGATAGCCTTGGCGAAGCCTAGAAATGGGCTCTATCTTAAAAAGTACTATGCATGATCCTCAGCCAGGGCTGATTATTGTATATTATTGTACATTATTTTGCATAGTTGGGTTTTTCTTATGGTGATCAGGTTTGTTGATTAGCTTTCATTTCTTATTGCAGATGTCAATGGAGTCTTCTGTTTATATAGGATTCGTTAATGGTGCTATCCGTCACA
The DNA here is from genome assembly GCA_001517045.1 of Pseudotsuga menziesii. Lineage (NCBI taxonomy): Eukaryota > Viridiplantae > Streptophyta > Pinopsida > Pinales > Pinaceae > Pseudotsuga > Pseudotsuga menziesii. The sequence goes on along the minus strand of LPNX010370931.1, from coordinate 190,303 downwards.
CTCAACACTCAGCCTCTGTTGCTTGGGTGAGTTATACTCCTATGGGTTAGGTATTGTCTTCAGGAGGCATATGTTTATGACCCTCTTCAAACAATGTTTCTGAATATAGTCCTGCTATCGAGCTTCTACGGGATGCCATTTCGCATGGTGTTCTCTCTCTTGAGGTACGTCTTTATTCACAGTTACTAGTGTCACAGCTGAATGGATTATATCATGTTAGGGATCCAACATTATTACGAATATTCTTATGTGTGAGATTGTTAGAACAACAATTTGACAACATAACATACATACATGTTCCAAGAATTTATAATCAAGTTGCTGACTCATATGCTAACTATGTGTTAGATTGGCATTTGTTTCATAGATCATAAGCCCATCACAAACATACATTTTTACACAGGTAAATAAATAAAATCGATCATCATAAAAGTTTTTCATTAAACATCCAAAATGTGACGTCATAATACATAAGTGTCATAATACAAAAATGGGGCTTTCGAGCCACCAAAATATAATACATGGTAGTACAAAAATGTGTCACTCCCAGGTATCTAAGTCTGGGGAGGAGGAGGGGGGTTCTGATCATGGAAAGTCACCATGGCTCTAGCTATCCATCAAAATAACCACACCCATGCTCGTGGTACACCCACCACCTAACGTTGCATGGCCTCAGGCAAGTCCTTGACTTGCGGCATGGGTACCCTATGTGTCAACCGCACAAAGTTTGTGTGGATGATTTGGAGCGTCTGCTCCGCATCCACACCTAGGATGTTATCTCCATGTCCCCTCTATCTATGATGAGGGAAACTGTCAGGATGCCATGGTCCTACATCTACACATATATGACAGGATTTCACTATGTGTCGTCACTCAAAAACATGTCTTTTGAGTCTATATATCAAAAAACACGAAAAAAAATTATAATTCAAAAAAATTAAAAAGAGGGATGGGATTTGTTACCAATGTCACCGTATGCTGATCGTAGTGGTAGGGGCATGTCAGGATCTCCCCAAAAATCTATCCCCGCATAGGGGTAATCATCGATGGCAACTATCTTCCGACACCACCATGGAAAGAAATCAGCTGGGTAGGGGTTGGACACCCTACCTCCACCCAGTCTGCGCATCGCATATGCCCAACATCATTGGGTCGGAACTCGAACCCTGTGAGGAGGAACATCAACTCTAGGGCTGAGACCCAGAACATGATTGAAGAAGAACGTGCTCAGTATACTGCCGAAACTAAATTTTTGTACCCTTCCCATCTTGCAGTCACTGAGTTGTTGCTTCATGTTACACAAAAACGCAGTACTCCAATTGTAAACTGTGGGTCTCATGCACTCCACTGCATAGAACATCAATGGTTGCGAGGCCTGGTGGAGTGAGGCTATCCCTTCTATCCTGTCGAGTGCCAGTAGTATGGCCTTTAGGTCTAGTACCTGTATGGAGTTTGTTGGGATCTAACTCCCAACCTTCTCCGTGTCTGGATAATAGTATACAGCAATATACTCATCAATGGTGAGACCACCTCCGGGCCCACAAGAATGTAGGTTCACCACTTCTCCCTATCGGGACAATCCTGTAATGAATTATATGTCCTCCACCTCTATAGTGAGGGACATATTTTCGATATGGAAAGAATATGAGTCAAGATCCCAATAGTCTACTAGCATCTGTAACAGTCTTGGTTTGGCCCTTAAGCCCCTAAGACACCAAAAATTTTATAGCCTGCATGCACGAAGAGCTTGTTGAGCCATTAGATTGCCCCGTACAGCCTCTTCTACATCCCCGTGTTCTCTCTCCCTCCATTCTAGAACCACCCTACACATTTACATTGAGTTTTGGTCATTTACGCGATTGTTTATAAAACAATTGCGTATGTACGTGACTTTGGGCCATTTTTCTACGTATAGCCAGCCCTATATGCAAAAAAATACTCGATTTCTATGTGGGCCAAAGCAACTATATTAGAATGTCCTAGAAATTGATTTTGACCATGGAAATTCAAAAAATTTACATGCAAATAGAAGAGCAGGGCATGGGAAGTTACCTGGAAAAAACGGTGTTGGATTTCGCCAGACGAAACTCCCGGAATTCGCATTTGAAGTTCTGAGCTCAATTGGGTAAAAATTTCAAATGATATATAAGGTTTTGAATTTTTTACTATTTATAGAAAAATTTTCAAATTTTTGGAAATTTTCACCCCCTTTCTATAGTTTTGAACCGTTTCTGACCCTTTTGGACCATTTTTGACTAATATGATGATGTAGGAGGCCGTTTTGAGCATCGTTTCGACCATTGTTTTGACCCATTCATGCCAATCTCAGGTACGATGTTTAAACTGGCATATAGGTTAGACTTCACCTTCGTTTGCATTTCACATGACCTTATGACCATTTCATTATAACATTAGGTACGAACCCATTCTATCCTATCATGGAACCTTCTTGCTGTTTTAGAAGTGACATGATATGAATGGTAGAGTTTGAACTTACATGGGTGCCCTAGTTAGCTCCTTGTTTGCATTTGGCACCCATGCCAACACTTTGTCCTTTAGGGTGTGGGAGTCCATTGTATAGTATCACCATGTCATTTCGCAAGAGCCTCATACTCCTCTTGATCCTTTGCTGGCTTGTTTCCCCAAGACTGCCTTATGTCAAGTTGTAATTGCATTATCATGAGCTTTTCCTGCCTCATTGAGCCTTATGCCGGCTTCCTTGACTTTGAGTATCAGCCATATAGCCTGAGCTTGTCCCATGTCTAGCCACACAGAGCCATTTTGTTTATCCTTTTCAGCTTGATTCCCTATTTTAACCGAGAGGGGACTTTCCGCCGAGTGTTTCTATCCTACACGTGTGTCGTTGCATTGAACATAGGTATGTTCTATAGCTCAAAACTAGTTTGTTTTCCCCTTGACACTCATCTCCTCATAGTCTGTAACTATAAAGCACTTTTATTCTTTTTCAAGCTTTTCAAAATATTTGAAAAATTCCAAAAAAATAAAAAAACCAAAAATCTGGATAAGAAAAGATGTTATCTTTGGTAGCAGTCGAGTCATGTCACCTTCGAACAAAGAATTGTATATCACATACGTTTGTTGGGTAATAGTTTGACTTTAGGAGCTATACTCATTTCTCTGAGTTTATATCCATCGACTGGTTAAGCTTCTAGTCCCTCTAGAGCCTCTGTCGATGCCTCCTGTGTCACAGAGATGTCCCAGTTTTGTATATCGAGTCTATGTTGCATACATTCAGTCACCATTCACCTTTATGCTCTTGTTCGAAGGAAGTTGAAACCTAAGTTGGTCATTCCTCAGTTATCTTGACTTTGCATGTCAACCATTCCCAATACAGTTACTGGTTCATGCACATTATGATCGAGTCCTTCCACATTATACATATTTGTTGAGTACCTCGTGTTGGATGCATGGGGGATGCCTTAATTCGCTCCTTCCAGCGGATTTCATCCCATTGAATTCAGATCATTTATTCTGGGATAGGAATCTAGAGTCATTTTTTAGTGCCTTGAGACTTGTAGTCATCAGTGGTAGGTTCTCTCACCATCGACGGTTTTTGGGAATACATCAATGTCCCCTGATCGATGGATTCTCTCAAGTGTTCGACCTCATACATTTATTCACACTTGTTAGTTTTCACTCTAGTACCTTGATTACCATTTTCATTATTGGTGGGTGATCTCGCATCTATTAATGGTATACATCAATGACCGGTAATCAGATGATGGACTACTATGTTCGACCTCGACACCTATATTCACATAGTAGGACATGTACTCGTAGTGGTTTGTGTAGAAGACCTTCTAGACTGGTGGCATCTCATATATGCTATGTCCTTGATCGTGCCACTGTTCATGAAATTTCAGCTCTCGTGACTTGATTCCAGTGTATGTCAGATATTTCCAGCCATTATGGAGATCTTGATCCATTATATATCTTTAGCCTACATGGAGATCATGATCCTATGTATATCTTCATCATGGAGATTCTGAGCTATCTATATTTGTTAGGATTATTAATCCTCCCTTGTCCAAATTTGGTCATATGTCTAAATCGGGAGTCCATCTAGTCTATTTATAGTCATTAGCACCATTGGTTAAACTTGACCTAATTGGGGCACATGTTTTAGTTACCAAAGTGTGGGGAACACTAATTGAGGCTCACTGCCACTTATTGCACTTGATTGCATAAGTTTAGGAGTCTCCTAGATCAATCCCTACAATTTAGAAAGCAACTGGGAGTGTCAAAACCAACCAAGGTCAGTGCACTTCTGTTAATGACTAGTCAAGCCAAGTTAGGAGTCAGTTACATTCAGTTCTAGCTCTCTACATTCAGTTAAATAATGGTTTAATTAATTGCACACATGTGGGTCATTTTTCTCACCTACCACAGTTAGTTAACCATTATTTAATACTAAATGTAACACTTGGTTGTGTTTTAGAACTCCGGTTATGATTTAGACAAGGACAGTTAACTACTGGGTCCTCCAATAGTGATTTAGACAAGTCTTGGTTACGTACAGTCAAGTAGAGTCATCAATTCGAACTTCCTCATGTGGATTCGAATTGCCTATGGCTATTAAAGCCATTTTACATCATTGTAATTATTATCTGGATTACTTTTTTGATTAATGAAAGCATTCACAGCTGCAAGCCTTTTGCACTGTTTCATTCTTCAATGGCTGAGTAAATTGTGAGATCTTCTTTGTGAGTTGTGTGTTTGTCTACAGATCTATATGCTCAAATTTAACATCGTATCAGAGCCTCGATGGACAAGGCACTTCTCCTCCTCAGATCTCCTACTGGATCATTTTTTTGTTTTGCAGGTACAACTTCGAAATGAATTCATCAATTCCTCTTCTCACCCGATCCTCAGATGCCTCAGACTATTCTGAATGGAAGTTGAAGATGATTATATGTCTAAGAAGACAAAAAATATTTTCGGTGTCTATTGGACTTGGTAGACATAATTTTGAGAGTGATAATGACTGGCTAAAAGCAAAGGATAAAGCTTTTGAAATAATGGAACTTGCTCTTTCTCCTAGCATGCGCTACCACAGTAGATCTATTAAAGATCCACTGGAACTTTGGAAAAGATTGGACAGAACCTTTGGAAGCACATGGAGCACATCCAGCACCACAAAAATCCTTGATTCAAAAGTCTCGGCCTCTACTCTCTCTGATGAAGTTGTTCAAGATGAAGATGAAGCAGAAACTTCTACACAGTCAATTCGAATTTAAGACAGTCTCCATGCAGTGACTCCTTCTCTTGATGCTCCAGAATTTCATGAGATCTCTGATATCTCATCTTCTCATATTGCTGAAACAGAAGAAGACATTCGAATCTCTGATATTGATGAAAAATTCTGCTGCACTTCCATGCAAACATTCACCGGTGATTTTCCTTTAAATTCTGTGCAAAATTTACCAGTAATTGCTTCCGAAAATGAAGAGAAATTTGATTTTTCTCCCTCTAATGTTGCTGCTGGTGTGAAAATATTTGATACCTTGGATATTTTGGAAGAAATATTATATTACCAAAGTGATCCATTCGCTCCCCATGATCTAGTTTTTCCAGCAAATTCCCGCAGGATTGCATGCACCAAAATTCAGAATTTTGAAGAAGAAGAAAGCCGTGCAACCACCGTCTCGGTTAACCATTTATTTGAATCTGATATTAAACTTATTGGATCTGATATTATCTTATTTATATTTGATCTGATATTTCTTGGTTTAATATATCAAATTCATAATCTTTCAGTACCGCTTGTAGCTGTTCTCATCAACGGTGTGAAGAAACAAGTACCGCAAGTCTCCTACAAAATTGCTGCTGGGGATTTGATTCCATTTCACAGTTTTGGATCTTTTTTGAACCTGTTTAGATCTGATTTACTTTCTGATATGATATTATTTGGTTCATATTTTAAAATTCAAAAGCATTCAGTCATGCTTGTAGCTGCTCTCACCAATTCCGGTGTGAAAAATCAAGTACCGCACTTTCTCTTCAAAATTGCTGATGGGGATTTGGTGTTAGTTTCCTCATATGAGGTTGCTGATATTTTATTATGTGATTCATTATCTATTTCAGAAGATATATAATACTATGGATCTCCAGCATTCGCTCTCAACAGTCCCAGTGCTTCTCTACCATTGATCACATGCTCATCTTCTCACAGAACTAGTAAAGAGGAATATTTTCTGCATCCGCCTGGACACCTGCTCCTAACACTTGGGGCTGTTCTTACCACTCATGGTTTTCTGTTCATGGATGCAACATATAATTTTCTTGAGTGTTCTTCACATTCTCTGAATTCTCAAGAACCTTTCCTCACTTTTCAGTTGACTTCAGTTGCTCTACATGGGTCCAGTCTTCATCCGGCAGCTGTCTATATTTCTGATTTAGTTGAGCATATCATTCTTCTTCCAAAGAGGAAGATTACTCCAGACATAATGATGGAGAGGTTCACATTCCAGGCCCCAGGATACCTATGCATAGAAGAACCAGATTGATCCTGATTCTACCTGCTTAAATAGAAGGGGGGGTTTTTTTCCCATGTGGTTTTTCCCCAAGCACCTTATTTTTGAGCCGTTACTTTACTTTACTTGATGTAATGGGTGACCTATGGTCTTAGTTACCAGGGCCCACATTTTGTCCAAGTTAGCATTCAGGGGGGGTGTTAGGATTATTAATCCTCCCTTGTCCAAATTTGGTCATATGTCTAAATCGGGAGTCATGTCTAAATCGGGAGTCCATCTAGTCTATTTATAGTCATTAGCACCATTGGTTAAACTTGACCTAATTGGGGCACATGTTTTAGTTACCAAAGTGTGGGGAACACTAATTGAGGCTCACTGCCACTTATTGCATTTGATTTCATAACTTTAGGAGTCTCCTAGATCAATCCCTACAATTTAGGAAGCAACTAGGAGTGTCGAAACCAACCAAGGTCAGTGCACTTCAGTTAATGACTAGTCAAGCCAAGTTAGGAGTTAGTTACATTCAGTTCTATCTCTCTACATTTAGTTAAATAATGCTTTAATTAATTGCACACATGTGGGTCATTTTTTTCACCTACCACAGTCATTTAACCATTATTTAATACTAAATGTAACACTTGGTTGTGTTTTAGAACTCCGGTTATGATTTAGACAAGGACAGTTAACTACCAGGTCCTCCAATAGTGATTTAGACAAGTCTTGGTTACCTACAGTCAAGTAGAGTCATCAATTCGAACTTCCTCATGTGGATTCAAATTGCTTGTGGCTATTAAAGCCATTTTACATCATTGTAATTATTATCTGGATTACTTTTTTGATTAATGAAAGCATTCACAGCTGCAAGCCTTTTGCACTGTTTCATTCTTCAATGGCTGAGTAAATTGTGAGATCTTCTTTGTGAGTTGTGTGTTTGTCTACATATCTATATGCTCAAATTTAACAATATTGTTCATGGTGATGACCACACGTGTCATATTTTGTATGATGCCTATTCATGGCCATTGTACTCTTATGTATCTGAGATTGCTACATCTACTTGTAGTTATGTGCAGAGTTTGATTATTGTATTGTATTGTTTGGATGGCTGGTTCTTCCACTGGGTTCTTCATCACTCCACTTCTGGGATGGACTTATAATGTATTTCGGCCATTGTATGACCCCTCTGACCTTAAACATTAGGGGGCATTTGTTACAGTTGATTTTACCACACATGGTGGATGACACCTTAATGGCCTTCCTTGTCCCTCTGCAGATTCTTTAGACCCCATAGACCATTTTTGTACCTTTGATGTTTCCAAGATCATCCCTAAAAACATGCAATAATTTCCATACATGACTTTTAATCCCTTTCTCGCTTATATCCGCAGATTTGACCCTTAAACCCACGTACATCGAGATTTGTGTAAAAGGCCAAATGATTTTGGAGTTTTCCTTTATGTGAATCTGAGTCACTTGTCTCTTGGCCTTCTATATGCCTTGATATCACTCAGATTCGACCTTCCATTACCCCTTTGAAGAGCTATACAAGGAATCCTTTGGATACATTGAAAGGGGAGGAATTGAAGAGTAAGAAAACTATAGTCCATTGTTGCCAGAGCTTATACTTGAGTCTGCATCCCTTTGTCCCTTGGAGCACTTTGTGTTCTTCCCAAGCTTTCCTTTTTCTTGTGAGCTTACTATCAAGAGATGGAGGATTGAAGTGGTGGAGGCCAAAGTGGGGGACTCAGTTTCTTTGATTCACATACATGCCGACAGAGGTTGTCACTATTGTAATCTCTATTTTATATCAATAGAAATATCTTTTCCTGTCCAATAATGTGTATTTAATCCATCGATGCTTTTAAATACTTATATGTTATTGATTATATATTCTAGAGTAGGTCTAACACAATTATATATAGCATGATTGCCTTATTTGTTGATTGTTGAGGAAGCAAATTGCTAATACAAGCGAGAGTGGAAAATCTCAATGGGGATCTACATCAACCGTCCGGAATAAGGTACGAATCGAGATCCTTCAGTGTTAGATGTTTGGTTTCTCTTGCATATAGGGAAGAATTGATTTCTGGAGTTAATCTATATGTTGTGGTACCCTAAGCCATAGGGATTTATCTCCGTAATAGCTGATAATATGGATTTTCATGTCCCTCCCTTGAAGGGACCTTGAAAGTGTTGACCTTTTCAAGTGTGCAGGGGTTAAACATTGAATTAATTAATGATGCCTAGGAATTTTGATTATTTAAAACTATGGAGGCATGTAATTTCTAAATTCATGATATTTGTAATTAGTTAATTATTATGAAAAATAACTAATTGTGGAAATGACTTATCAAGTAAGGAGGGTGCATTAGGAAACTTGCCTAGGATGGAAAAATGGGAACAATGCAAAATAAGGAAAAATAAACACATCATAGAAAAGATAGAAACTATCCAAATTAGTTTCCAATTTTGTGCAAGGATGAAAAGCAAGGAAATATTACCTTATGCACAAACTTGCTAATTACTCAAGGAGGGTGCAGTTTCTATTTTGGACTAAAGGATACAAACATGGAAACATTTACTAAGCTTCATACTTGATATTTTTCTCAAGGAGGTCAAATTTCCACTTTGGGGTAAGTTATACAAAAAATCAAACATCATTTTCAAACCAAAATTGCTAATCCCATCAAGGAGGGCCACTCATGGCTCAGGAACAAGATTGGCAAGTGGGTTACTTGTTCAATAGGTGAAGGAATTGCTCAACAAGTCACCCAAGGTCTACTTAAGGGAATTTACAACTCCATTATTCTTTTTGGTTGATTATTTGATTCTTGAATGCTTATGTGAGCATTACTTCTGAGTGTTGTGCCTCAGACTACAGGGAGATGAGCCCCAACCTTCCATTCCCCTTTCCTTCCACCCCATTATCTTCCATTGCATGTGTGGAGTGCTATATTGAAGAAATTGAAGGATTATCAGAGTTATTTTCATCCTCAATCAAGTTCAGGTTGAGCTCCAGTGAATCCCATGATTCACCTATGCTTGCAGACCCTTGCTGGTCATGAACCGGGCCTCCTGCCCCTTGTTTTTGGAGCATCCTTGTAATGGTCAGTCCATGATGTAATTTATATTATATAGGGTCATAATATTATGCAAATTACATGTATCAGGTCGAAACATCTCTGCCCATAAATATTATTGTCTTTAGTTTTGCCTAAAAAACCTATTTTAGCAATGTATGGGGGAAATTGAATATAAATGAGTGCTATAAGGAATATGTCAGGTTGGGGAAGTGATTTAAGGGATTTTAAATATTAAATGAACTTATATTTACCTCTTTTATATTTATCACGTTTTAAATAAATGAATTTGACATGATTTAACTGCTTTTTTAGACCCTAGCTAGATTACTAGCTTTTAATAACTAGTTTTGGTAAAAATGATGTAAAACCATTTCTGTTAACTCAATATGAGCTTTATCAGTTCCTGTGGGTCACTAAAATTACAACCTACCAATATCAAACTTCATAACCATTTTTTGTTGGGGCCGTACCACCTTTTGGGATACTCCTCTGTGTAGGGTTTCCCTTGGCCAAATCTGCCGTAAAACCCCAAATTCATACAAAACTTCTCAAACTCTTCCAGAACTTCTGAAAAATGTATAAAAAATTTAATTATTTTATCTTAATTCTGTAACAACACTATGAAAGCTTCCATAAGCCCTTGGTTGATATAGAACGAACTACCCTCCTTAGTTTCACGGTTTGGCAGCCCATAAATGTGGTAGTAGGTTTCCGAGTGTGGATTGTGAACCCTAAATGGAACCAGATCTAAATGTGATAGGGGAGAGGGAATTACATGTTTGAATTTCTTTGGTTGCTTCCTGCTGCTCACTCCTTTTTCCTACAAAATTTCCCAGGAGAATTCCTTAAGTTTCCCAGCCCGAGAAGGTTTACTATGAATCCATTAAATTTCAAATATTTTTAATTAACAATTTTCAGAAAATTAATATTCTGATATGTACAGAAGATCAGGGATATTAGAGTGGTATCAGAGCACTTTCCTCCATCCCTATGGAAAGTAATCTCTCAGTGAAGAAATTTTGCAGATCAACAATTCAAGTTGCAACGATGAGGATTGTACTAGTAGTTGAAGACGATGAATTTTATCAATTTGTTGAAGAAGAAGAGGCGATATATGTTAATGATGGGTTTCAAATGTCAAGAGACTAGTATGGTTACTTTTATGAAAAATGATGAGTCTGAAGAAAGAATGGTTGAACCACCAATGGCTAATCCTAAGAAGGATTTATCAAAGATCATAAATGCAATTGAAAAGTTGTCCCACCACTACGAAGAGTATCTTACCTTGGGGGAAGATATTTGTAAATCCATTCCTTTTAAAGAGTATTTTTTTTGCAGATTTGTATTTGAGCCTAACAATGTAGATGATTACTCTTTCAAGAGCAACAAATCCTCCATAGAGGAACCAAGTTGTCCCACCTCTCTAAGCAATGAGGAGGAAGAAGGAACCAAAAGTGAAGAGTCATCAAATCCATCAGCATGTTCAAGCATTCTAAGTGTTAGGATTATTAATCCTCCCTTGGTCAAATGTATAATAGATTAATTATTTCCTAACTTATGAACCTTAAAATAATTAAATGAGTCCACTAGTGCAATTGGGTCCACATGGCCCAATGGGGCCACATGTACTAGTCATTGAAGTGTGGGGGACAATGCTAGAGTTTAATTTCCACTTGCTGCATGTGCATGCATCAGTGGGGGTGCCTCCTAGACAAATCTGTACATTTTAGGAGCCACTGGGAGTCCCAGCACCAACCTACTTCAGTTAGTTGGAGTTAGAACTAGTTATCCACAGTTAGCCTTCAGTTACTATCAAATGACTCATTGTCAGTTAGCTAGCAAATGCTTTGCATGGATAATGCATGCATGCATGTGGAGGAGCACTTTTGTTCACCTACCACACTCAGTTGCACTGAGTTAACTAGTTTTTACTGTCTGTTGGAGTTATTGGTCATCGGAGAGTTGATTTGACGGACTCCGATATTGATTGGGAGAACTTGATTTAGAGATTCAGTTAGATACAGTCTTATCCACTTGGAGAATTTGAATTCACTTCTCATGCATTCGAATTCTACATATTTGTAATCTATTGTACACCGGATATTATTATGATGAATATACTGCAAATTCCTGAGCAATACTTATCAGTTTCCTGTGTGGCTTGTTTTGCTTAGTTTCTTATGTTCATCCTCCATTCAATTGATATAAAATAATAAGAAATTTATGCTTGAAGATCATATGGCATTCAAATTCTCACATGGTATTAGAGCATTCTCATGCAGGTTTCATGCTTGTTTCTCCTCATCGAACATCATAAGCAATTGGGTTTCCACAGAAGTCCCCTATGAAAAATTGCTAGCTCTAGATTCATTCATAGTAGCGGAGAGGGCATGACAGACGCTAAAAACATGTTCACATCTGGAGGAAAAGCATGATTCTAACAGTTCATATGTTTTATTATTATTTGCAGTGAAATTGACAGGTGCTACATAGCTTGAAAGAATTATTTTCTGTCTCCTTGCCGAAGCAATTATGAGTTCTCAAACTCTTGAGCCACGGATCCTCACAACCTCCAATTACCTTGATTGGAAGATTGATATGTAGTTGGCCTTGCACAAGCATAGCTAGCACAGGATTATACATGGATGGGAGGCTGAGCCTCGTCAGCTGGTAGAGTGGAACAAGTTCCTAAACTGTTGTGATGAAGCATTCGGGTACTTATGTACTTCCATTTTCAGAGATCTCCTCTTCCATTTGTAAGGGTTGAGGACTCCCAAAGAATCTTGGGAGAAACTTGATAGCTTGTTTAACAAACAAGATGAGCTTCATTGACACATTCTAGAGAATGAGTTGGTATCTTTACATCCCAGCAATTTCGAGACCATTGAGCAATTCTTCTCCAAATTCAAGTCTCTAGTGTTACAATGCAGACAGTGTGGGAAAGAGTGGAAGGATGAGTAGAATGTCCTTTCAATACTCAACAAACTAGATCCTGAGTACTATGTCTATGTATCTATGTTTCATTCCAAGCGGGAAATATTTTTTGATTGGAAACTACCTTCTCTGGATTCATTCTCTGAGTCCTTAATCAAAGAACAAGACAAATTGATTTGAATGGGAGTCATCCAGAATTCTAAAGATCAAGCTCTATTGGTTACTGAATCCTCCAAAGCGCAAGCAAAGGGGAAATCAAATAAGAAGGATCAAAAGACAACTGATTCAAATCCTAAATCAAATTAGCAATGTTCTGAAGGGGGCTCTAGCTCTAAGAAGAATAAATTTACAAAGAAGTTATGTCCATATTGTGAAAATGGATATCATCTTGAAGAACATTGTATGAGGAAGAAACTTGATGAGATGTCCACTTTTCTCAAGAAACACAACATTGCTCCTCCAAGAGCAAATAAGACTGATGAAGAAGCACCAATAGAAGATGTCAAAATGTGTCATGCTTTGAAAGAAACTATCTCTCCATCCTCATCCTACATTATAGATTCTAGAGCCTCCAACCACATGGTTGCCTCCAAAGAACCCTTCTGTACTCTTTCACTATCAAAGGGGCCTAATATTCACATGGGAGATGATTCCCAGATTCCAGCATAAGGAAGGGGCTTAGTCAGAGTGAAGCATGGTGAGTTCAAAAATGTCTTATATGTTCCCTCCCTTGCTGCTAACCTATTATCTGTTTACCAGATGACACATACATGCTCTCCCAAGAGGGTCACATTCAATTCAGACTCAGTTGAGATTACAGAAAAAGCCATTGGAAAACTTATAGAGAAAGGTATTGCAAATCACTCTACCAAGGCTTATGAGTTTTCACATTTCTTTCCTGTTTCTCCTCCTACAGCTTTATATTGTCTCATGCTAACAACACCAGCAAGATTTGGCCGTCTCAATTTCAAAAATATGAAGCAGCTCCACAATGATAACATGGTTGAAGGTTTTCCCTCCATCCAAAATTTTGATGGAGTATGTGTTGGGTGCTTGGTAGGTAAGCATCTAGAAAAGAAGTATGATGTTGGGAAGGCTCATAGAGCTATCTCTACACTTGATTTGATACATAGTGATGTAGTTGGACCTATTCCCACAAATTCAATTAATGGTTGTAGGTATTTTTTGGCCTTTATTGATGATTATTGTAGGTACTACTGGATCTACTTCATGAAGCTAAAATCAGAAGTTTTTGATACTTTTAAAAGTTTTAAAGCTATGGTTGAGAATAGCTTCAACAAGAATATCAAGTCAATAAGATCTTATGGAGGAGGAGAATATGTCAAAAGCGATTTCCAGAATTTCTGTGAATCAGAGGCGATTTGAATGGAACAATTAGTTCCATACACACCACAACAAAATGGTGTGGCTAAGAGGAAGAACAAATCACTAAAAGATATAGAAACATGCCTTATCCATGGCAAGCATCTACATCCTTCTATTTGGGATGAAGCAGTAAACTGTGCTTCATATTTACAGAATAGGGTGCCTCACAAGTCAGTGGTTGGGGACACACCATTCGAAGCACTGCATGGGTATAAGCCCAATGTCTCTCACCTGAGAGTTTTTGGTTCCAAAGCTTGGGCCAGGATACCACTTGACAAGAGAAAGGCCTTCCAAGCCCAAAGCAGTGAATGCATTCTGCTGGGATATGTAGATGATGCAAAAGCTTACAAACTGATGGAGGTTGCTACCAGAAGATGCTTCATTGAAAGAAGTGTCCAATTCAAAGAAGATCAGCTGCATGATACACCTCCAGTAGCACATTAAGGTATAACCATTTCTCCTCCTATTTTTGATGATGATGATGTGCTACAAGTTTTAGATTTAGATGAATAAGATCACATACAACATGATCCTATTATTGAGACTAAATCTCAAGAGATTCTAGATCCAGATCCAATACCCATTCCAAATTAGAAGCCTAAACCTATATGGGCTCAAAAGCTTCTTGATGTAGCCGGAAGTGGTGCTGGATTTCCAGAAGACAAAAGAAGAACTAGGTCCCAGTATCAAAATGAGCATGCTACAATATCTCTCACAGAATGGTGCAACAAAGTTCCAGGTCAGTGCTACTTAATGATGGCGAATGATCGGCTACATGGCCCACAGAGGCAGATATTTGATCATTACCTACCTTCACCATATAGTAGAACCAAACAGAGTCATCAGTTCAGAAGTACATTGAGAGGTGCATTGATGGACCATGCTGCTACATAGTGCTGCAACTTTTTGTAGCTGTTTTTTTCTCAAGTTATTTTTCTAAGGAGGAAGCATCTTTCTTCTAAAGATGGCTTGCAGATTTCTATTTTCCTGCTTATTGTTTTTTTTGGGGGGGGGGGGGGCTTTCCCATTAGGTTTTACCCTATTTCCTCAGTTGTACTCAGAAATTTTTTTTACTTTACTTTTCTTCTATATTGTATTTGGGTGACCTATGGTATTGTTACCAGAGCCCACAGTTGTCCAAGTTATGATTAAGGGGGGTGTTAGGATTATTAATCCTCCCTTGGTAGAATGTCAATTAGATTAATTATTGCTTAACTTAGGAACCTTAAATTAATTAAATGAGTCCACTAGTCCAATTGGGTCCACATGGCCCACTGGGGTCACATGTACTAGTCATTGAAGTGTGGGGGACACTGCTAGAGGTTAACTTCTACTTCCTGCATGTGCATGCATTAGTGGGGGCGCCTCCTAGACTAATCCCTACATTTTAGGATCCACTGGGAGTCCCGTCACCAACCTACTTTAGTTAGTTGGAGATAGCACTAGTTAGCCACAGTTAGCCTTCAGTTACCTTCATATGACTCACTGTCAGTTAGCTAGTGCATGCTTTGCATGGATAATGCATGCATGCATGTGGAGGAGAGATTTTGTTCACCTACCACACTCATTTGCACTGAGTTAACTAGTTGTTACTGTTTGTTGGAGTTATTGGTCATCGAAGAGTTATTTGATGGACTCCTATATTGATTGGGAGAGCTTGAGTTAGAGATTAAGTTAGATACAGTCCTATCCACTTGGAGAATTCGAATTCACTTCTCATGCATTTGAATTATACCTATTTGTAATCTATTGTACATCGGATATTATTATGATGAATATACTGTAAATTCCTAAGCAATACTTTTCCATTTCCTATGTGGTTTGTTTTGCTTAGTTTGTATGTTCATCCTCCATTCAATTGCTGCAAAATAATAAGAACTTTATGCTTGAAGATCATATGGCATTCAAATTCTAACACTAAGATTCTTTGGTTTTTCTTCAAGAATATTCTCCAAAAGTAATGATCATAGTACCATTCAAGAAGGATAAACCTCAAGTTTTTTGAAAGAAGATTCTCCAAAAAATATTTCTTGTTTCCCATTACTCCAAGAAGAGAATGAACATGAATGCACTTCCAGTTTCCTTGTGAGTAATATTCGGACCACTGCTGAGGATGTGGGTTCATATGGTAGTGGAAATACATATTTTGGATCATGTCAAAAATATGAATACAAATCAGAGTTATAGTCACCTCACGAGCCACATAAGGAAGAAAAATACAAGGCCACACTGCTTGGGTGTGAACCAGAAAATTTGGTGGAGGAGCAGGGCATCGAAGTATTTGTACAGAAATATGGGAAGATGAAGAAAATGGATGATAAAACTTCTGATTTTTGCAGCATATATGTACACCTCAAACCATATGATCCATGGGGGGAGGAAAATACTTCACTTGCAATTGAGTACTGCAAGATGAAGGACAATTGTGAGAGAGATGAATTTACTCCTAGTCTCTCTGTTGGTGAACAAAAAATCGGTGCAAAGAAAGGTGATGTTTTCAATGGTGATAAGGGATATTTTGGATCAGATCGAAAATAATAAAAAATATCAAATCTGAATTCATCATCTGAACTCCCTAAGGAAGTGGAAGACAAGCCCTAACCAGCTGAATGTGAACTAGGAAATTTGAAGGAGAAAAATCTGATGCAAAGGGATGGATACGGTTCAGAATTTGGAATCTCTTGAAGCATAATGAAGCTAAAATACCAAGGCATGAGATGCTTTCTGATTTTTGTACATATCACATGTCATTCCAGCTTTCAGAGATACCCTCCACTTCACATCATGGAAGTGCGTGTGCAGAAAATTCAAAGGCTGGCCTGTATGTTGAGGATTTGTTTTATGTGGTGGATTCATGCCACAAGAAAAATGGTCATATATTTCAGCTATTAGAATAAGAAACCTTGGTTGAGTATATTCTTGGTGATCCACATCATTTGAGTGGATCATTAAAGGAGGATAGAAAGAATCTTAGGGAAGCCATGAAAAACGTTTTTGACATCAATGCCTTGGTGGCAAGATGTTGTTTGAAAGATTCTGGTTAATAGATGGAAGGAGAATCCTTTCTGGAGGAGTGCATACCACTAAAAGAAGGCATGGCCAAGATGAAGGAGGGTTATATGAACTTAATATCTGATAGAGACATCTCCTCATGCTGGCTGAAATGTACCATTTTTCATTCGAGAGGGAAGCAGAAGAGTTTGAAAGACTCCATACTAAATGGGAGGCTACATATGATTCCTTGAAAAGAGCACAAGAAGCTCTTCAAGATTCAAGGTTGTAGATTGATCAACTTCAAATGGAGTTTAATGTACCACACCCCCCATCTTGCATGGATAATAATCATGTGTACATGGTAGTAACTACTTTGGATGTGTTGAAGGAACCTCATGTGGAGGACAACCATGAGGAAGGAGCAGATTTGCAGATGCTTGTGAAAAGATATGAGGAAGAAAATATTGGCCAAGCACTCATTGAGATTGAGTGGAAGGATGAAGTGTTATTATCTATGGGAAATATGGCTGAGTAAATTCCAATTGAATCAATGAGAAAAGATGATTATCTATTCATGGATTGGGTAGATAAATATATCACTAAAATAGAGGATCAAGGATGTACTAGAATTGCTTGCATCAATAGAGGTTTGTTTAACAAGCATAGTTGGAAGGAGACACCTTATGACATAAACTTATGGATGGTATATTCTTCTCCAGAAGAGGTTACTGATCACATCCCATATGGATAAGCAAATACAATTCCTTATTCATCCATTGATTGGGTGGATAGAGACATCTTTGGAATGAAGACCTTGGGAGGTAAAGAATTTTATTTCTGCAATAATTTTTTTGTTGTGACTGACACTATCTTGACATGTGAACAACAACAAAGACTTATTTTGCAGCTATTATATACCTCCCATACATATGCACATGAGGTGCATTCTGATTTTCATGTTCTTGAGGAGTTTGAGGTCAAGCAATATGAAGACCAAGCACTTTCATGGTTCCTAAGAGATTATGAGTTGCCTCTAGGAAAATGTTGTACGATTTTGGAGGATGCACATGATCACACTATCAATGAGAAATATAATGGAGGAATTTGTGGATCCATTATCTTTATTGATGAGAATTGTAGGGATTTGGCTCACAATTCTTCACTCCACACTTCTATTTCAACCACATCATGTGGGAATGAAAATTAGGTGAAAGGATTTTTTATGTTGATGCCACAAGAGGAGCATGATACTTCCACTCTTATATTTCATAGATTTATGGTCAATCCATGTGGTTTGACAAGTGCATTAGTAGTAGCTGAATTATTCCCACCTGAATCATTCGGCATGAAAGTTTGTCTGTCCATTGATTGGGTGGCTAGATACATGATTGAGATGTGTGCACTGGAGGGTAAACATCTTACTTGCATCAATGAAGAGACATTGGACACATCAGATAAATTGTATGAGAAGTGGCATGAGCATGTATGGCTTCTATATGATGCTTTCAATATACATGGAGGGGCATGGGATAACCGCCTGTCTATTCATAACAACAAAGGCGTGAGTTCCAGTTCTAGATTTCACATGGATTTTCATACTTTAGAGAGGATCAAAATGATTTGGTCACATAATAAGAAGTTCCATGCTTGGTGCGAGAGTCTCAAAGATACCCAATTTGGCATGGTAAGTGATCAATTGTCAGTGTGGTGGTATGATTTTCACATCTTGATTTTCATCTTCTACGATGATAATTTTTTTTTGTTGTTACAGATGTTTGGAAGGTGGAAAATAACACCATGGGACCCTTGCATTCTTTGGAATGAAATATTTCCAAAATGGGTAGAAAAATTTGGATCCTTATAGAGGAGGAAGTGGGATCCAGGAATTCTACTTAGTTACCTTAACTGGTTTCACAATTTTGTTGAAAGAGGTGGTCATTGCATAAATGGCTATAATCAAAGTGGTGCAATAGAAGCATGGAGGACAAATTTTGCAGCACTCTGGAGTGCTTTTGCTTAAGGAAAAGCAAAATTGGGAGGGGAGGACTTTCATGCCCCTTTCTTGAAAGGACCTTGAAAGTGTTGACCTTTTCAAGTGTGCAAGGGTTAAACATTGAATTAATTAATGATGGCTAGGATTTTTTATTATTTAAAACTATGGAGGCATGCAATTTCTAAATTCATGTTATTTGTAATTAGTTAATTATTATGAAAAATAATTAATCGTGGAAATGACTTATCAAGTAAGGAGGGTGCATTAGGGAACTTGCCTAGGATGGAAAAATGGAAAAAATGCAAAATAAGAAAAAAGAAACATGTCATAGAAAAGATAGAAACTATCTGAATTAGTTTCCAATTTGGTGCAAGGATGAAAAGCAAGGAAAGATTACCTTATGCACAAATTTGCTAATTACTCAAGGAGGGCACAGTTTCTATTTTGGACTGAAGGATACAAACATGGAAAAATTTACTAAGATTCACACTTGATATTTTGCTAAAGAAGGTCGAATTTCCACTTTGAGATAACTTATACAAAAAAGGAAGCATCATTTGCAAACCAAAATTGCTAATCCGATCAAGGAGGGACACTCATGGCTCAGGAGCAAGATTGGAAAGTGGGTTACTTGTTCAACAGGTGAAGGACTTGCTCAACAAGTCACCCAAGGTATACTTAAGGGGATTTCCAACTCCATTATTCAGTTTGGTAGATGATTTTATTGCTGAACGCTTATGTGAGCATTACTTCTGAGTGTTGTGCCTCAGACTACTGGGAGATGAGCCCCAACCTTTCATTCCCCTCTCCTTCCATCCCCTTCTCTTCCATTGCATGTGTGGAGCACTATATTGCAGATATTGAAGGATTATCAGAGTTATTTTCATCCTCCATCAAGTTTAGGTCAAGCTCCAATGAATCCCATGCTTCACCTATGCTCACAGCCCCTTGCTGGTCTTGAACTGGGCCTCCCACCCCTTGTTTTTGGATCATCCTTGTAATGGTTAGTCCATGATGTAATTTATGTTCTATAGGGTAATAATATTCTTCAAATTAAATGTATCAAGTCGAAACATCTCTGTCCATAAATATTTTTGTCTTCAGTTTTACTTAAAAGGCCTATTTTAGCAATGTATGGGGGAAATTGAATATAAATGAGTGCTATAAGGAATATGTCAGGTTGGGGAAGTGATTGAAGGGAATTTACATATTCAATGAACTAATATTTAACTCTTTTATAGTTCTCATGTTTTACAGAAATTAATTTGAGATGATTTAACGGCTTTTTTTAGACCCTAGCTAGATTACTAGCTTTTAATAACTAGTTTTGGTAAAACTGATGTAAAACCATTTATGTTAACTCAATATGATATCTGTTAGTACCTGTGGGTCACTAAAAATACAAGATTCCCATATTCAACTCCAGGACCATTTTTTGGGGGGGCTGTACTACCTTTTTGGATTCTCCTCTACGCGAGGTTTCCCTTGGCCAAATCTGCCATAAAACCCCAAATTCATCCAAAAATTCTCAGAACCTTCCAGAACTTTTGAAAAATGTATAAAACCTTTAATTATGTTATATTAATTCTAGAAAAATTCTCTAAAATATTCCATAATCCCCTGGTTGATACAGACCGAACTACTCTCCTTAGTTCCACGGTTTGGCTGCCCAGAAGCGTGGTAGTAGGATTCTGCAGTGTGGATTGTGAACCCTAAACGGAACCAGATATAAATGTGATAGGGGAGAGGTAATTCCATTTATGAATGTATTTGGTTTCTTCCCATTGCTAACTCCTTTTGCCTACAAAATTTCCTAGGAGAATTCCTTAAGTTGCCCAGCCCGAGAAGGTTTACTGTGAATCCATTAAATTTCATAATTTTTAATTAATAATTTGCAGAAAATTAATAGTGTGATCTATACAGCATATCAGGGATATTACATGGATCCTCCCAGGAAATGGGGAGTGATTATGAGAGTGACATCGATGATGGGATGATAGTGATGATCTAGCATGAAAGAGGCCAAGTGCACCTGAAGATGCTAACAAGGTCCTACATTCACTTGTGGAATATAGTATCCTATCTTGAGGATGGTAGGCAGGTATAATACTCTGTGCATGAGAGTGGTCCTTACTAGATAAGGATGGTCATGTATATGTTACTCTCGCATGGAGAGTACCCACATTCAGTTGTGGATACCATAGAATAACACTCACTTAGGAGTGGTCCTAACCTTAGTGGTATGGATTCTCTATGATGAGTCCTCATGAACGATAGGATGAAATTTTGTATGCGGTTGAGATCTGCTTTACAGAAAATAGTCTTGTATGGAGCGTATGCCTACATTCATATGTAGATTCCATAGAATAACACTCGCTTGGGAGTGGTCCTAAACTCAGTGGAATGTATTCTCTATGATGAGTCCTCGTGGACCCTGTAGTATAACACTCACTTGGGAGTCGTCCTAACCTTAGTGGTATGGATGTTCTACGATGAAGGCCGACATTTTGTATGCGGTCAAGATCTTATCTGCATACAATACTCTTGCATGGAAGAGTATACCTACACGTGAGTGTAGATACCATATTATAACACTCATTTGGGAGTGTTCCTAACCTTAGTGGTATGGATGGTCTACAATGAGTCCTCACAGACGATAGGTCCTGCATTGGGTGCAATTGATATCTACATTCAAATGTAGACAATTCAATTAATAGTCGATGTCATGGACCAGGATGATGGAGGATTGCATCATTATTGGAATTATGTCTTAAAGTGATAGGGATTGATCATCCTGCAAATAGATCATGTGTACAGCAGGTAGTGTGGCGAAAAAGGACTAAGTAGATCAAAGTACGATGACAAAGTAGCAATTAGATTGAAGTGCGACTTCAAAGGATCATGAAGCATTGAAGTGATTCTGCAAAGGATTGAAAGGATCGAAGTGTTGTTGCAAAGGATTGAAAGGATCGAAGTGCTGCTACAAAGGATCAAGACAATTGAAGTGCTGCTGCAAAGGATTGAATTACTGTTGCAAAGGATCAGAAGATCGAAGTGCTGCTATGAAGGATCGAAAGGTCGAAGCATTGCTGTAAAAGGATTAAGTGATCGTGTGATGCATAAGATGAAGACATTGAAGAGTAATTATTCCGGTTACTAATTGTGAAAACTTCCTATGGTGTATAGATGTATTACCTCGATATTGTTGAAGATATTGTCTCTTTGTTCTCCTATTGTCTATGATGATGTTGTCAGTAGAATAACCTTCTCATTAAGGGGGAGTGTTGAATATTGTAACTTCAAAGGATGTTCTAAATGTATTTTACTAATGTAACCCAAAGGAGATGTTATTATTCCTCTGGTGGGGTGTTACTATTGGATTTGGTCATCATAGAGTCATGAGGTAAAGTCTCCATTGTAATTCAGGTCATTAGTACCCTAATAAATAATATAAAATATTTTTTTGAGTCTTCCTAGGTGAAGTCTGATGAAACAGTTTAGTGGGGCTGACTTGTTTAGGGTAAAAGTTAGTAGGCTCAATGTGTATAAATAGAATTTTCTTGCTTCTCATTTGAAAACACACATGCTCACTTGTGTAGCACATAGGAGAGAGAAAGAGACAGAATAACAAGGAGGAGAATAATTGTTTTTGGGTTATATCTTATACATCTTATACAAATGAAGTTTTGCTGGGTTTTCTTCCCCTTGAGGGTTTCCCAGGATAGATACTGTCTCTATCTTGTGATTTTGTTTCTATCAGTGATTATGGATATGCTACTAGTGGGAAGTTGAAATGAAGACTAATGATATCTAATCTAGCATTTGGAATATTAACAAAAAATTATTATTCCTTCCCCAATAAATCAAGGAAGTTGAGCATTTATTGTGACTTATCCCCACTCTCTCCAAAAAGGACAAAAAACCCTAAAATGAGAATGGGTCAAAAACCATGGAAAAATACCATGCATAATAAAATACCATGGGTCAAAAAACCATGGATCATCCTATAAATAGATTGTGAAGGTCTCCGCACAAACATTACATTATTACATTCCTGAATTCCAAGACTTTTTCATTACATTCTTTCCTTTGTCCATCACATCCTTTAGCCACTCTGTCCCACATTGCATGCTGAGCTCTCTCTGTGCAACCCTTAATCCCTTTCTCATTGACAACCCTTTGTTGGATAACACACGGAGATTAGGATCGTGGGAATCCTACACACCACTTCCTCAAATGACTATAGTGGCCCATTTTAAGGGTATCTTTTATTTTGTTGAATTAGTTAAATTAAATATTGTTGTTGTTGTTATAGGTTGTTATTGCAAGTCGAGGTTGAGAAATCCCTCGTACCATGAAATCTACGCTATGATTCGGTTGATCTAGGCTAGGTTCTTTTGCACATAGTAGGGGAGAAACCCCAACTACACAATCTATAATATTCAACAAGAAGTGAAAATTTTTAATGGATGGATGTGAAACTCACTTGACTTGAGTCAATGGTGATATCTGGCATGTGGGTCAGAAACTGAGTCGATGGGCCCTCATCAGGGCCACGTGGAAGATTTGCATCCCAATCATGTGAGAAATTTATGGAAGCACTGATTCCCACCTGTAGTGATTCCTATGTAAGATACCATTACATGTAATAAGTTAGAAATTAATAATTAAAACTAAAACATAAACTATAATTCAAGAATTAAAACATAAAGTTTAAATATAAATGACTAAGATGTGAATTGAATTGGAACATAAATTAAAACGTATCTCTGTGTCTAGGTATAGATGGTCAGGACCTTGGTGGTCCTCATGCATATCATATTGAGTAACGACCTTACCTATACCATATACAATTTGAACTTCAATGTTAGGATCTAAAACATAAAATATCGAATCAAGAATTAAAACACAATTTATAATTTGAGATTAATAAATGCAAATTGAATGGGAACATGTAAATCATAACTTAAATCAACAAATGATTCTATTGGGTTAGAAAATTGACGGTTGTCTTGTATATCATGAGCAGATGGACCTTGCGGACAACCAAAAACTAATGGCTCACTATGAAATAACTCATCCATGAATGTGGTCCCTTGCATGGAGAAATAAAACACACCCTTTAAGTATTATTGAACATTCTATTTATGGCATATAATATGATGCAACATTAAAGAATACATAATTGTACAAAAATATATCTATCGTGGTGCACTACATCTGCGATACAGTTGAAAGTATGCATCTTGATCTAACCGGGCATACCCCCGTAAGGCCTCCTCGTCACGAAAATTGAGTATAGCATCATCCACCCACTCTATATATAGCTATAGAGGTGCAAGGGGTGGTTTGGATGTCTCTCCTTGCATAAGAACAATATCACTTCCCATCGCAGTGGGAAGCGAGTTTGAAATCCCATGCCTAGCCTCTGTAGCAAGCTGGGATGGATGTCCTACATCCCCTGACCTGATAATAATCTTGTATGGAAATAGTACCAACCTTGAAGGGGGTGGCATGGAAGCGAAGTCTCTGTGAGATACAAGATACTAGTAGATGGTTCCCCTACCTGTTGAAATATTGTAACTTCGAATAATATTCTAAATGTATTTTACTGATGTAACCTATCAGAGATGTTTTATTCTTCCGTCGGGATGTGACTATTGTATTTTGTCATCATAGAAACATGAGGTAAAACATCCATTGTAAGTCGGGTCAGTAGAACCCTCCTGAATATAATATAATATTTTTTTGTGTCTTTCTAGGTGAATTCGGCCCAGTAAGTTTGTTGTGGCTGATTTGTTAGGCAAAAAAATCAAGTGGAAGAAAGAGTATAAATATAGGAGGTGTGTTCCTCATTTGAACACACACTCACTTCTGTATAACACATAGGAGAGAGATATATAGATATATGCAAGGAGAAAGAGCACGTATTTGGGGTTTTGTCTTTTTACTTTGATACATCTACATAGAGGAATTTTTTGGGGGTTTCTTCCCCATGAGGGTTTCCTCAGATAAATATCTGTGTTCTTTTGTGTGGATGTGCGTGTCTTTGTTTAAGTGATCCTTTTATATATGGTTATGATTTTATGAGTAAAAATGTTATTATATCTTCTATAACCATTAAAAACATAGAGTGGTATCAGAGCCACCCTGAAAGAAGTCTTTTTACAGCCGAAATACTACTACATCTACAACTACTGAAGATTAGGGTTTCATGCTT
This sequence comes from Pseudotsuga menziesii, assembly GCA_001517045.1. Lineage (NCBI taxonomy): Eukaryota > Viridiplantae > Streptophyta > Pinopsida > Pinales > Pinaceae > Pseudotsuga > Pseudotsuga menziesii. The sequence continues at coordinate 165,199 of LPNX010370931.1, read as the reverse complement.
GAAAACCCTAGAAGACTAAAACTAGTCATGTTGGGAATTTCATTATAAATAAATATTGGAGAAGGATATTGAAAATAAAATTTGACAAGAAAAATATGAAATATTTTTGTACCTTGTGCAAACGTTTCACTCTCATATTCACAACAATATAGGAGATATGATTCCTCCAGCGTAGGGTTCCAACCTCTCCTAGAATTCAGCCTTAAACAAGTTACCTAGAAATAATTTCTATATCTAGGGTTAGGAAGGTCCAAATTAAATTTCACAAGATGTTATAGATAGGGAACATACTTTAGTTTCTGTGATAAATGTTTCAGACCCCGAAGGTTAAACAGTGACACATGGAAGTCCATACAAGTTAGCTATGATGAACAGTTCTGAAATAATTCACCTTGGGAAACTTCACATAAGTCCCACTTGGTGAAACCAATTATACTCTGACCTATAAGGTTGGAAATAAGAAATACCAAGCTACTACAAGACGAAGTTTCAAATCTTTAGGAGAATAAACTTTGTATCTAGGGCAGAAACATGATCAGTCAATTTTGCAGAAGAAAATGGAGAAAAACTAGGGCTTTCTACTCCAGGTACTTCCCTCCACCAATCAGTTGAAAAATGAGGACCATCAAAATATCCATAGGAGGGCACATACTTCTATGGGAGAATTTTCTCATTCTATGGATTTTCAATTTTTGACCTAACACTGTTGTTGAGGAAAACTAGGGCAAGATATATTTTGCAGTTATGTTCACAGTTGTGGGAAAATGAGTATGTTTCTTAGATCGCCTTGAGGAGGAGCATATTTATATCCAATCAGATCTAAAAGATACCTAAATTGAAAAATTAGGGTTTATCTCTCAAACCCTAGGTCCACCAGAAGTAGTATTCCAGAAAATATTTCAAGCAAGCATCAAGTTGAACCAATCTCATTGGTAAGTTCCATCTTCTTTGTTTCCATTTGAGGTTCTCATTTTTATAACGATGAAAAACAATACCAATATTGAGAACAATCTTGAAGGAACTGATAACCTCTGAGCATGGAAATATAGAGTGCTTCTCATAATTGAAGAAGCATGACCTAGAGAACTATGCCAAAGAAGAAGCTACAGATCCATAGAGAGATGAAGGAAAAGCACAATAAGGACTTAGTCAAAGTCAAGAGGATTATTTCCACCTCCATTGGATCTCACATGTGTCATCCTTGTAGAATCCAAAGGATATGATCGGTATGAAGGAAATGATATCAACAAGAAAGTGACATTGAGGAACCAACTGAAGAATGTGAAGATACAAAACTCAGAGACCATGCAGCCCCACTTTACAAGGGTTTCTCAAATCAAAGAACAACTTGACACAGTCAAAGAGAAATCGATATTGTTATGACCACCTTGAATAGAATCCCAATATCATGGGAGTCATTCAAGGATTATGTGCAAGAAAGAAGTTGATCTCTTTCATCAAACTATGGAAAGAATGCACACCAAAAGAAGCTCAATTTATAAATAAGAGAGGATAAGATAGGAGAAACTATAGATCAAGCTTTCACAGTTCACTCTAGAATAAATTGTATAAAGAAGGAGAACCATCATCACAACAAAAGACAAAAGAAATTCAGAATAGATCCTTCCGAAATTCGATGCTACACTTGTGATGATAAGGGAAAATACTCTAGAGGTTCTCCCATAAATAGAGGATTCTTCAAGAAGAAGTCAAATACGAAAATACATCATGCTCACACCGCTGAATATTCCTCAAGTGACGAGGAATATGAATTCTACTAATGAATAAAAAGGTCATACTCTTATCCATTTCAATATTTTTATAAGAAAGAATGAAATTAGTGACACTCAGAACCAGTACACAGGTTCCCGAAATCAGTAGAAGTCTCCAGGACATAAGGATCCAGAAGGACTCTACGAAAAAAACAAAGATAAGTATTTGAATTTTCTTTTCCTATATATCTAGTTTCTTATGTGACATTGTTTATTTGTATACATATCTATGAAATGTATTATGCATGATACAATGTTTGCATTAATGAACAATATACTACTAATATGCATAAGTATCCTATGGTTCTATACAACACTCCATTTCTACTTATCTAGAATGAAACCTCTTTGCTGAACTATTGGGATTATTGCACAATCTTAATAATGTTATGGTAGAGATGGAAGGCATATGGAAAGTTTCTGTGTGTATACAGGAAATGTATGAATTTTGTATTGGCTAAAATAGTTGCATGATTTATGTATAAGAATTTGTCATTATGAATATGCCTTAAGAAATGTTTCTAACCATGCAACTGGTGCATTTGACTTGTAGGAAAGATCACTTACAATCTCCTACAAGAAAATAAGGATGAGACTTTTTTCGAAGAACAAGTCACGAAAATTCAAGATTCATTCCAATAAGCATACATGAAGATGAACCTAAAGTTCCCAGTGTCAGAGACATCGTGATGGAAGAAAGAGATTCAGAAGAATATAAGAGAGCAGTAGATCCACCTTGAGAGATGAAGACTACCTTGGGAACGAGAGATAATTCAAGATGAAGAAAAGTATGACGAGACTTCCAACTAAATTAAGAGGCCTCAGATACACTCTAGTTATGTGGCACAATTAAGTGACGCCATTGATGTAGACCCTTCCAGCTATGTAGAAGTAGCCAAGGAGAAATGGAAGAAACTATGATCAAATATTACCAATTGCTCATGGGAATGATGTCTAGGATGTGGTTCCGATATCTGAAGGGAAGTTTATAGTGTCTTCCATGTGGATCTACAAGATCATGTATACAAACAAAGGTTCGTGGTTTCTATAAGAAAGAGGGAGTAGACTATGGCATGCCATACTCCATTGAGAAGACACACTTCTCCAATGAAGTAGAAATATATATAGAGCAAAGAACCACATGTGCAGAAGAGGATTTGTACGAGTTCAGAAAGCACCCATAGATAAGCAAATCCATTTACATAAGGATCTTGAAGATCACCTAGAGTGATGAATATATTAACCTTTGATACAAGGTTGAAGATGGAAGACTATAGAAGACAACAAGGTCACATATGGGTGCAAGAGGAACTTTTCAACAAAGTTCAAGATAAAGGATCTTGGTATCTAATGACCTAAGGTGGATACATAGAAGATCAACAATAGAGGATGCTACCTGTCACTCTAGTACATAATGTTTCGATACATAGAGTACAAAATGCACAGGGATGTTGATGCTCTGTTTCAGGGGGAGTGACTGTAGAAGATATCCGAGTTTGACATGGTACGATAGGATGGAAGACTTCCTAATGGAATAAGGATTTACCAAGAGTAGAGTGGATTCCAACCTTTAAGGTTGAAAGCAGAAGACTGGGATATTTTGATGACCTAACATGATGAACTCATTGTAGATGCAAAGAGGAGGTGTTGAGGATAGAAAGAGAAAACTCGTGATATTTTGGGATCAGATATGCTCTGATGAAGAGGTTGAGTACATTGTAGCATGCTCAGCCTATAATGAAGCAATGTGGCTTCACAAACTATTTCCAGGGAAAGTATGTTGTGGAAATATTAAAAGGATTTGATATGTTGGATTGTAAATCCATGACCACACCCATGGATACAAACCTGAAATTGTTATCTTATGAATCATCAGAGTTAGTGGATGTGACTCAGTACAACAAGATTATTGGGTCGGTGATGTATCTGATGAATACCAGGCCATATATATGCTTTGATGTGAACACCCTAAGTCAGTATCTAGTTAAAACTAGATGTGTTCACCTGATAGTTGCAAAGCATGTGATGAGGTACCTGAAAGGTATGATAGACTTTGGACTATACTATGATGGAGATCATGACTACATACTGTATGTGTATATAGATGCAGATTGGGTTGGAAGTACCTTAGATGGGAAGAGCACCTCATGTGGATTTTAATGTCTAGGATCCACCATGATCTTATGGTATAGAAGGAAGCATTCCAATGTTTCTCTCAGCACAATTGAAGCAGAGTATATAGCAAATTTGTTTTTGCCAATTGTGAAGCCATATGGATTCAGAAGTTGATTACAGGTCTATTTGACCTGGAGCTGGATACCATGGTGATTCTATATGAAAACCAGAGTTGTATAAAGATGACAAAGAACCCACTGTTCCATGATAAGTCAAAGCACATAGAAATACAATATTTCTATATACATGATATGGTACAGAAGGGAACTATAAAGCTCCAGTATGTGAGTACCGATGAAGAAAATCTTGATATATTAACCAAGCCTATGTCTCGAGTAAAGATTGAATACTTCCGTGAAAATCTTGGTGTAGTCTGAAAAGATTTTCCTCGTAAGGAGGAACAATGATGATGATGTTGTAGACTTTCCTCGTAAGGAGGAACAGTGATGATGATGTTACAAACTTTCCTCGCAAGGAGGAATGATGATGATATGGACCCTACTCGAAAGGGGGAGCATGTTAATGATGTGGACCCTCCTCGAAAGGGGGAGCATGTTGATGACATGGACCCTTCTCATAAGGGGGAGCAAGTTGATGATGTGGACCCTCCACAAAAGGGGGAGTAGGTTGATGATGTGAAACCTCCTCGAAAGGGGGAGTAGGTTGATGATGTTGCAATGGTATTGCATTATGCCTAGAAATTATTCCTAAGATGATCCACAAACCTTTGTCTTCGTATTGTGGTAGGATTGCATCGTCCTTGGAATTATGTCCTAAATTGATAGTGATTGATCATCCCGTAATTGGATCCATAGACTTATGTCTTCATGAGGGGTGAAGATTGCATTGTCCTTGGAATTATGTCCTAAAGTGATAGGGATTGATCATACTATAATTAGATCCACAGAATTATGTATTCGTGAGGATTGCATCGTCCTTAGAATTATGCATTAAAGTGATAGGGACCGACCATTTCATAATTCAATCCATGGACTTATGTCTTCGTGAGGCATGAGGATTGCATCATCCTTGGGACTTATATCCTAAATTAATAGGGAATGACCATCCCATAAGTGGCTCGAGATTGCATCATCCTTGGACCTATGACCAAAAGTGATAGCGATTGATCATCCCGTCATTGGATCATGTGTGGTGTAAGTTATGTTTTTGTTGATGATGATATTGCTAGTCGAAATATCAAGTATGGATGCAGATGATGATGTTAATCGAAAGATCAAGTATGGATGCAGATGATGATGTTGATCGAGAGATCAATTGTTTCTACAAAGGATCGAGCGATCGAGTGCTGCAAAGGATCGAACGATCGAGTGATTGAGTCCTGCAGAAAATGAAGATCAAAGATGAAGAATCAGTGTTGTAGAATATGATGTTCCAGTGTTGAAGATGTTGAAGGTGTCGAAGATGTTCGAGTAAGTATTTTAGTAGTTGGTGATTGTTGAAAAATTCCAATGACATATTGATGTATCACCTTGATGATGTTTCAGATTCTCTCTATGTTTGCTCGTACAGTTGATGTTGTTTTTTCAGTAGAATACCCTTCCAATTAAGGGGGAGTGTTAAAATATTTTAACTTTGAAGAATATTCTAAATGTATTTTATTGATGTAACCTATAAGAGATGTTTTATTCCTCCATCGAGATGTTACTATTGTATTTGGTCATAATAGAGTCATGAGGTAAGACCTCTATTGTAAGTCGGGTTAGTAGAAACCTCATGAATATATTATAATATTGTTTTGTGTCTTCCTAGGTGAAGTCTATCCAGTAAGTTTGTTGGGGCCGACTTGCTACAGAAAAATTCAAGTGGAATAAATAGTATAAATAGAGGAGGCGTGTTCCTAATTTGAAGACACGCTCACTTGTGTATAGTGCATATGAGAGAGAGAGAGAGACATATTTGAAAGGAGAAAGAGAACCTATTTGGGGTTTTGTCTTTGTACTTTGATACATTTATATAGAGGAAGTTTTGCTACATTTTCTTCCCCATGAGGCTCTCCCAGGATAAATATTTGTGTTATTTTATGTGGTTGTGCTTGTCTTTCTTTCAGTGATCCTTTTGTATATGGTTATGATGTTATGATGATAAATGTTATTAGATCTTGTATAAAAAACTTAACAATACCAACACCAAAGAATTCAGATGCAGTGTTGGTGTAGTCCAGGTGCATCTCTAGAATGGACTTTTCATAAACATGTTTTGCAAAGTATAAAGTGTCCCAGTCATGGTGGGGGAACACGCCTCATGCTCCAATAAATTTATCATAAACATATGGTGGCATAGAATTGAGCTTAAACTTCCTGGATCTAAGTGGTTGACCGACAACACAATCACAGAGGTATGTCGAACAAAGTTCCGCAAATGGCATGGCCTCTTGTGGCGGCTTTCATTGCATAACATTTATTGGGACCCATAACATCCCGTCTTCTTTTTGGCATGCAAAATTACATATGTCACTAAGAGGTCCCACTCTCCTATAGAGGGACAACATATCATCAACAACTGATAACATCATAAGCAAGGAGCATTTGGTAGGAGAATCTTTCATGAGTGTACTGACTCATGAGTGCACCTAGTCTCGCTGAGTGGTAATATCAACAAGGTGATACGAGTGACCTCGTCATCATAAGATGCTCTGGGGGCACCTACAATCCAAACAAAAGCACAAATTTCAGTCAAAATATGCATTATAACTTGCAAGGGAAATTGAATGCATTCTATATTAAAACCTTATTGAAAACGTATCTAAAAAAATAAATATGCACTTATGTACCTTTGTCATGGGGAACCTCCTCCTCCTGGGGATTTAGATGTATATCATCAGGATGAACTGATGTACTACTTCGCCCATTGATTTCTCAAGTGCCATCATTCCTTAGTGAACGAGAACGTTGACGAGCCACGCCCTATGAGGCCACCTCAGACCCTCTCGTGCTTCGTTGAGTACAGAGCAATGAAATCCGATCTGAAGAAGTCTATGCACATCACATTCCATTGTGACACTTTTAATCACTTTTATATTCATTTAACTTATGAGCATGTGCTAAGCATAATCAATTACATTGAATCATTAATGTAGGAAAATATATATATATATATATATACTTGAATCTAAGTTATTGGTCTTATTGATAATTTGGTTTATTATATTTGTAATTAGCAATTGAAATCTCAAAGAGGAAATGACAATCACCATCTACCATATCTACATCATTTGCAATAAGATTTTTTTATGGAATAAAAAATTCAATAATAAAATTAAAAAGAGATAAAATATATAAATTAAAATTATAAAAAATTAAGTTACAAAGATATACATAATATTTTAATGAATATTATACTTTTACTACATCATAAACTAAACTTGTGGGTCTAGGTTTCATAATTTTATTAAAAATTAAACTGAAATCTAAATAATTAAATGAAATTTATTTAATTAAATAAAAATATTCTTTATTTTAATTTGAAATTTCTATTTCAAAGGATTTAAAATGTTTTTTTTTGGAATGTTATTGATTTTTGTTACATGGTTATATCATCTTATTGAAATATACTGGAAGAAATTCTGTAACTTTTTTTTGCCAGTTTTATTTTTAATGTGTATTTTTTAATGTTTATCTTTTTTAATCATCCTAGCATTCTTAACAATATTAAAAATTCAAAACATACTTAACCCAATGTAATTGTTTTTGTTACACATGTTTTCACTTAGCATTTTCAATCTATTTTCACATGGTTTTGGGTAATTCAATTAGTTTTCACATAGTTCTTGATTTTTTTCATATGATTTTTTGTTTTATTTTCAAATGTGTATTTTTTTATTTTTATTTTTTTCAATCTTCTTGACATTTTCAAAGGATTGAAAAAAATACAACAACATTTATGTTTTCCAATATACATTTTAAAATAAAACTGGCAACATAAACACTACTTGTTGATATAAACATAAATGTAAAACATATTTAACCTATTGAATTGGTTTTGTCACACATGTTTTCACTCAGTGTTTTCAATCGGTTTTCACACTATTCTTGGTAATTGATAATTCGTGGTTCTTGGTTTTTTTTTCAAATGTGTATTTTTTATTATTATTTTCAATCCTCCTGGCATTTTGAGAGGATTGAAGAAAATGATATTAAAATAAACAAATAAAGCTTAAATATAAAATTAAAAACATATTTAACCTAATGTATTTGGTTTTTTTCACACATGCCCTCAATCAGTTTTCACATGGTTCTTGGTAATTGATAGGTTCATAGTTATAATTTTTTTTTGGTTTCAATGGTTTTTTTACACATTTTTGTTAAATTTATTGAATACAAAAAATAGACAACATTTATGTTGATGGTTTTATTTCCAAATGTGTAATCAAACATCATTTCTACTTGCCAATACACATTTATAAATAAAACTGCAACATAAACGCTGTCGGTTGATATAAACTTAGGAAAAAAAACAATAATTAAAATTGTTTTAAAAATAAACAAACAGAGGGAGGTTTTTGGTCCACTTACTTGGTGGACTTGAAGACATGGTTGTTTGAAGTGGTGCATTCGTAAAATCATCGGTCTCCTTCAACAGTCACTTTCACAGTTCTAAATGAGCCTTGGACGACTTGAGGGCTCCATTTTTTTTTCAACATCTCAATCAAGGAACACCTCGATCGAGGGTTTAACCCAGCTCTCAATAGAGGTTTCTTTTTTGTTGTTGTAAAGTTTGTAAATTCTATTAGATTAATAAAACTAGACTATACATCTCCATATCCTAGATTTCACATAGTTTAGGTTATTCACAACCTTACTTGACTTCAAAAAACTAGACATATAAGTACCTATAGGTGACCAATTAGCTATAGAGTCTATGACAGGTAAGCCTTCATACTGTTCCAAACTAGAATGATAAATATTCCCCCACAGGTCGGGGGTTATTTCCAAGGCATTCAAAATATGAACTGAAGTTGGGTCTGATTTGTTTGACCCTAAAGAAAAGAAAACTAAATCAACTAGTCATGATCAGATAGAGGGATGTTTGGATGGATGCCAGCTGGTTTGTTTCCATTTCCATTGTCATTTATGGCGGAATGGAAGAACCTGTACACAACCTAAGTGACCGTGGTTGCATCTAGTGGATTCCTAGTTGTGGAAATTGAACCCAGTGATAGAACAATTTTACTCACAACAATTATCAATTGATCATGAAAAATCACTCACAAAAGAGGATGAAAATGGAGTTGAACACTAAACTATATTAACTCAGTGTACAATAGCCAACCCTGTAACATAATAGGTTGCTGCATTAAATAATTACATAGGAGATTCGAATGCATGAGGAGGCAATTCGAATCTAGTCAAAAGCAGGCTTACTAAAATTAAGGAAATCCCCCATAGGTGCATAAAGTAGTTTCCAAATCAGTCATGGAGCTCACGAATTGGAAAAATCACTTAGGCAAGATAAAGAGTGATGGAATGACAACTCATACATGCTTTTCAAAGGAGAAAAGAGTGGAGGGTGTGGAGGAAAAAAAACTAGTTAACCTCACCTAGTCAAAATTTCCCAATCGCCTTAAAGCACTGAAAAAGCAGGCAATAAAGCAGAAAAAGCATAAGGGCACCTAGGAGGCTAGGAATAAAGCAAAATTTATTCCTTGAGGTTTCCCAAGCGCTACATGAGTCAAAATAGGCAAGTTTGACCACTATGGATAGGCAAATGACAACTTGCATAAGGTGGGACACATGAACTAGACAAATACGACAAAAATAATTAAATTAATGTCTAAGGTAGCTAACTATGGGTTGATTATTCTAACACCCCCCCTTAAGCCTGACTTATGAGTAATATATCAGAAAAATTATAGGTCTTAGCAACAAGGCTTAGTCACCCTTTACATACTGCATGTCCATTTAAACAAGGAAAGAGGCAAAAACCACATGGGAAAATCCTCCCTTAAACATGGACTGTAAAACAAAATTTGGAAATCTTGTCTTCAATCATGCTTCACAGCATGATCAGCAATCCCCAGCAGTGATTTGAGATTACTGAAGCTCTTCTCACAAAATGCTTTGGTGAAGATATCAGCTACGTGTTCTGAAGATGAACAGAAGAGTAGGTGAATGGTGCCATCATGCACAAGCTCTCTGATGTAGTGCATATGGATACCAATGTGTTTGGTTCTATGCTTCTGAATTGGATCTTTACAGATTCGAATGGTACTCTGGTTATCACAGTAGATGGTAGTTGAGTACTTTGATTCGAAGCCACACTCTCCAAGTAAACCCTGCAACCATAAACATTGAGTTGCTGCATTAACAACTCCTCTGTACTCTGCTTCTGTAGATGAGAGTGCAATGGCACTCTGTTTCTTGCTTGACCAGCTGATTGGCCCTTCTGCAAGCATGAACACATATCCTGATGTGGAATTTCTGTCTATACTATCACATGCCCAATCACTGTCATTAAATCCAATCAAATCAAGATCAGATTTTGCTTTATAGAAGATCCCATGTGTCCTTGTTCCCTGAACAAAGTTAATGATCCTTTTTGCTACTTTCCAATGGATCTCATGAGGCTGATCCATGTATCTAGAAGCCACACTTACTACATAAGAAATATTAGGTCTAATATGTGTAAGATACAACAAACATCCAATCAATTTCCTATACAGTGTATTGTTTACCATAGGTGAAGAATCATCTTCTTCCAGCTTCAATCCTGAAAGGAAAGGAGTCTTGCTTGGTTTGCAGTCCTTCATTTTGAATTTTTTCAGAAAATCCAAGGCATACTTGGACTGGTACACCTTGATTCCAGCTTTGGTTTGAGCAATCTCAAGCCCCAAGAATTGGCTTAAGAGCCCCAAATCTGTCATGGAGAAGGCTTGGTTCTTTGCACACTTCAAGGAAGCAATCTCATCCTTTGAGCTTCCTGTAATGAGGAGGTCATCAACATATAATACAATGATCATTAATGAACCATTAATTAACTTCAAATAGACATTTGTATCTTATTTGCACCGAACAAAATTCAGTGATAGCAAGAAGCTATCAATCTTGGCATACCAAGCCCTGTGGGCTTGCTTTAGCCCATACAATGAATTTCTCAACCTGCACACAAGAGAAGGGTTAGTAGAAAATACTTGAGGATGCTGCATATATATCTCTTCAGCGATATCTCCATTCAGGAAGGCACATTTTACATCCATGTAATGTACCTCCCATTGCTTTGAGGCTGCAATGGCTAAGGCTAGCCTGATGGAGTCCATCTTTGCCACTGGTGCAAAGGTCTCATTGTAATCTATTCCATGAACCTGTGAGTAGCCCTTGGCTACCAATCTGGCCTTGTACTTCAGAGGTGAACCATCAGTAACAAATTTGGTCTTGTAGACCCACTTACACTGAACTAACTTCCTCCCTGGGGAGAGATCCACTAGCTCCCATGTGTTGCTCTTCTCGAGTGAGCTGAACTCTTCCTTCATGGGTGCTTGCCATATTGGATCTCATACTACTTTTTCATATGTTTGAGGATCTGATTCCACCATCAAATATCATTTCTCAGCAAACATAGGATCCTTCATGCACAGACCACTCTCAAATTGAGATCTAGTCCTCCTTGGGTCATTGGGATCCCCAGCTAGCTCTCCTGTTGCATGTAGTGTATTGGCTGCCCATTTTTGGCCTTGTAGGGCTGTTAGGGTCTGCAATAAACTCATCACTATCAGACATATCAGAATCAGCATGTTCAACAAAATCTTCACTTACTTTCATAGGTTCAGGTGGTGAAGAGGTTTCTCCAACTTCCACTGCTGCAAGGGGTTCTTCTTGAAACTGAACACACCTTTCAATGAAGGATTTGTTTGTGCTCAAATTTATCAGCTTGTACCCTTTTGAATCTTCAGAGTACCCAACAAATAGGCACTCTTGGCTTTGGGGCTGCAAAGCCTTTCTCTTTTCTATTGGAATTCTAGCCCAAGCCCTTGAGCCAAAAATCCTGAAATGGGTCACATCTGGCTTGTGCCCACTCCATGCTTCAAAAGGAGTCATACCATCAAGCTGTTTATGAGGCACCCTATTCTGGATATAGGCTGCATAGTTGATAGCTTTGGCCCAGTACTTTGGTGGCAAAGTTTTGGCCTCCATCATGCATGTTGCCATCTCCTTCAGTGATCTGTTCTTCCTCTCAGCAACACCATTCTGCTGTGATGTGTAAGGGATAGAATGATGCATCTAAATACCTGCATCTGCACAATAATTAATAAACTCAGACTTGAAATACTCACCACCATTGTCATATTGGAGGACCTTGAGTTTCCTCCCAGACTGGTTTTCAACCAAAGCCTTAAAGACTTTGAAGATGCCAAAAACTTCAGACTTGTGTTTCAGGAAGTAAACCCAGCAATACCTGGAAAAGTCACATATGAAATTCAATGCATATTTGGCATGAATCATGGACATATGAGGGAATGGGTCAGCAACATCACTATGGATCAGCTCGAGGGGTGCAGAGGTTCTCTCATGACTAGCTCTCTCAAATTTATGCTCTGGGTGTTTTCCTAGGATACAACCTTGGCAGACTCCTTTGGAAAATTTTATCTTGGGCAACCCTATGACCATCTCTTTTTCACTAAGATCAGAAAGATACTTGCAATTTAGGTGGCCAAATATTTCATGCCAAAGATTTCTTGCCTCATTAGCATGAATCAGAAGAGCAGAGGGGTTTGAGTAGGGTAGGAAGTGTGAGAACATGTATACCTTTTGAGCATGATTTGCAACTCCTTTTACAATGAATTTACCACTTGAGATCTCTGTGATCTCAAATTCATCAGGGGAGAATATGACCTTCTTTGGAGACCCGGTGTGAGTCATCTGGTACACTGATAGGAGGTTGGAGGCAAGACCAGGCACATACAACACATTGCTGAACTAACCATCATCAAGATCAATCCTCCCTTTGCCCAAAATTTCAGTGAAAGAGTCATCTCCCAGTACTATAGGTGGTCCTTTCGACATGTCAAGTGAGGAGAATGCCTCCTTGGTCGAAACCATGTGTCTTGAAGATCCAAAATCAGTGATAAAACTAGGTGAGCTTGATGTGCCAGCAACCAATGCATGAACTCTCTCTTTGTCATCTGAACTTGATCCTCCTTCTCTCTTCTTTGAGCTGTCTGGAAGGGAGATGCCATTCTTCTCCAGGAGTTGGGTCAGCATGTCTATTTGCTTCTTCATACAAAAGCTTTCAGTGTGATTTCCCTTATTGCAGTATGCACACTTGCTCATTTCTCCTTTGTTTTCCTTCTTCTTGTAGTTCTTCTTGGAACCTTGTGGCTCCTCTGGAGACTTGTTCTTGTCTCTCTTTTGCTCAGGTGGATTTTTAGCTTTATTTTTTCTTTTTGAATCCACCTTCGAATCTCCAACAACCAGAGCTTGGTATTTGGATGGTTTGATGGTGCCCATCATCACCAGCTTGTCCTGTTCTTGTGTGAGAGATTCCATGAAATCTGCAAGTCTAGGAATCTTCCAGGTTCGAGCTGTCAACTTTGTGGCATAGAAGGTCAAAACAAACACTGAATAGTCAGGGCCAAGCTTCGAGAGAATGGCCAATACCATCCGATCATCCTTCTTTTCGATCCCACATTGTTTTAGCTGCAAAACAAGTGCTTTGAACTTGGAGAAATAGAGTTGCAGTGATTCAAAGCTATTGGGACTCAGGGAAATCAACTCATTTTTGATTTGATGTCCCCTCATCTCATCTGCCTTTCCAAAAATATCAGTAAGCTTCTCCCATACTTCATTAGGTGATGTCAATCCATCAAGATGGAAAAGGAGGTCTCTGGAACTACTCAGACACAGGAGACCATAGGCCTCATCCCTCCTGTTGTGCCATTTTATCTTCTCTGCAGCTGCATTGGGATCTGCTTTTGTTGCCATAGTCACCCTGTAGAGGCATTTTTCTCTCAACAGTATCTCCATCTCTGCTTTCCATTCAAAGAAGTTGAAGGGAGTCAAGATGATCTTCTGAGATTGATCCATAGCTTAGAAATTGTCCCGACTGTCAGTAGAAGGCTCCCAGTCACTGATGTCGAACCTACAAAACAATTTTGAAGAAGAGAAATCGATCTACAATGGCTTTGATACCATGTGGAAATTGAACCCAGTGATAGAACAATTTTACTCACAACAATTATCAATTGATCATGCAAAATCACTCACAAAAGAGACTGAAAATGGAGCTGAACACTAAACTGTATTAAATTAGTGTACAATAGCCAAAACTGTAACATAATAGGTTGCTGCATTAAATAATTACATAGGATATTCGAATGCATGAGGAGGCAATTCGAATCTAGTCAAAATCAGGCTTACTAAAATTAAGCAAATCCCCCATAGGTGCATAAAGTAGTTTCCAAATCAGTCATGGAGCTCACGAATTGGAAAAATCACTTAGGAAAGATAAAGAGTGATGGAATGACAAATCATACATGCTTTTCAAAGGACAAAAGAATGGAGGATGTGGAGGACAAAAAACTAGTTAACCTCACCAAGTCAAACTTTCTCAATTTCCTTAAAGCACTGAAAAAGCAGGCAATAAAGCAGAAAAAGAAGAAGGGCACCTAGGAGGCCAGGAATAAAGAAGAATTGATTCCTTGAGGTTTCCCAAGTGCTACATGAGTCAAAATAGGAAATTTTGACCACTATGGATAGGCAAATGACAACTTGCATAAGGTGGGACACATGAACTAGGCAAATAAGACAAAAACAATTAAATTAATGTCTAAGGTAGCTAAATATGGGTTGATTATTATAACACTAGTGAATGTTTTTCTAGTGAGGGATCTGGCCAAAACATCCATCTAGTGTTGATCCTTTCTGTTTCCACCCATTGATGTCAGATGTGAGCGAGCAGGATAGCCTCAATGTTGGAGATCTGATCAACCAGTGGAATTTCATCTTCATCTAGGATGAGAATCCCCTGGATACATTCCTCCATTTCCATATAAATCAATGTCTTGGTGGTCCATAAAATTCCCAGGGTCTCATTGTGTCGTGTCTCCCTTGTGCACACACAACTAGAATCCTCCATTAGACCCCCGAAATATGCAGCAACTTGTTCAGTTGAGGGTCGCTCCTGATTATTTATCAAATGATTTTCTAAACCGATGGTGTGGGATCTCACAAGTTCAAGGAGATCCTACTCGAAGAAGCCCTGCACCCACCTAATATCGGCTAAGGCTCATGGCATATGTGAACGACGTGGGCCATTCTTTTTCTTCCTCAGTGTCACCTTTGTTCTAGTCATGGTGAGCACATTCGCAAGAAATATCCCGATAGAACCTTCACAGAGGTAGAGTATTTTCTTGTTATGCCAAAGAGAACATAAAGAAGGGAAACAAATGCAGTCCTTAATAAACTAAGTCCTCCTTTTGTGTCAAGGCTTCCATTTCCGATGGTTGGGGATAGGTTGGTGGTATTACATTCCCCTTTCACTACATTCTGCATGAATCCTCATAAAATATTGCATATGGAATCTAACTTTCCTTCATATGAGCCCAACCCAAACAATAATTATGATGAATGTCGAGCTATCAGGTTGCAGCTCCATCATAAATGTTTTTCTATGAGGTTGTTTTCCATAGACCATGTGGAACATCACATGATTCACCTGCATTTGATGGGGAGGGTCAAGCACATGGGACATGGGACCAAAAATTTGGACACACATTATGGGAGGAAATTTCTTGAAGGTTTATGTGGTTGAATGTTATTTTGATATTCTCTTGATACACCACATTCCATGATTGATTGCATTCCTCTTGAGGATAATTGATTCCCCAGTTTAATAGCTTGCGATTTTGTTGGCATCTCTCATGATGTGGCGAGGGGAAATGACTAAGGATCCATCCAAAGTAGTAGATAATAATTCTAGGTTGGCCACCAACCACCAACAAGGAGTTTGCTTGATTTGTAACCATTTAGGATCCGAGTGAGAATGTGGATCAGTAAGTGTGTCTCTCCCTCAACCTCAAGCATGGTGTAATGCTATTGCTTGGAAATGAGGATTCCTTTTAGCAGGGCATATAACTCCACAACATTATTTCTATTAATTCCCATCGATCCTGCATATAGCTACAAAATCCTTACCATGTTCTCTCTAAAAACTCCCCCGTACCCAACTGTACTCAAGTTACCCCTGCTGGATCCATTAAAGTTTAGTTTGATGTATCCCACTTCTGGTGGGGACCAACTATTGGGGCTTGTAGGTAGGATTTTCCTACATATGGGTGTACATGATATGATAATTACTAAGTCCTGTGTGGAGCTATCCGATTGGTCAATGTCGATAGTTTCCTGCATGTGCAACTATAGTTTTTCCCATATTTTCTAACTGGGGTGAGACATGTTCTGAAAGATTCTACAGTTTCTTTCTTTCCAAATTTCCCATACCAAGAATATAGGGTATAGATTCCAGACTCTATGGACATTACTGTTTGAAGAAAATTGGTCTCTCCAATTGTTGATGGTGTCATAGATGTTGTTCTAATTGTGGTCCATTTGTTGGAAAACACTTTCCCCAAGATCCCACAGTTGTTTGCTGAATTGGCATTTACTAAGGAGGTGCTAGAGGTGTTTTGTTAATTCCTAGCATAGGTAGTATATGGATGGTACTTCAAATCCTTTTTTTAGAATTATGTCCTAAGTAAGAATGTGTTTCCATGCCATCAACCATAAAACCATTGAAACTTTAGGCCAGAGATTTTGTTTCGATATTCTAGTGGAGTCGTCCTAGTTGTAATGTGCAAGAAGAGCATACATTTATTTAAGCATAAAGGTTCCTATACTATATTACCCCACCTAAGGATATCTGGTCCTTTTTGGTAGGTGATTTGTCTTTTTTGTATATCTGCCCATAAAATTTCCAATGATCCTCCAACATTGTGTCTGGTGAGTGATGAGAGTCTTTCCACTGTCTCCATTGAGTGTGATTATTACTATGATCCCAAAAATGAGAAACCTTGAGCTAACCTCTTGTATATTGGGTATATTTTATATTATTTGCATGTGCGTATGGAGGGGAGGTGCGCATGTCAGTGCTGCATCTATTTTTTTGGCTATTTTTGGAATTTTCTAAAAATATGTATCTTAATCTTGGTTAAGGGATTGGAGTTTTTTTTGTAATCTGGGTTAATGGATTAGGGTATTTGTATGCTTTTGAATACCTATATTTTGTATTGTGAGGATTCATATTGTAATGAAAAGAAAATAGGAGAGGTGGCTTCAAGGTTTTCTAGTTTTCCTGGTTAAGGGTTTCCAGGGTAAATCTTTGTGTTTATGTGTGAATGATATGTTGAGATATATATTTTTATTTAAAGAATATGTATGCTTTTATTCTTTGTAGATGTTTAAAACTTACATGTGGTATCAGAGCTCAATTTTGGCATCAAGGGGGACACCTTTGTTGCTAAGGGTTCGACACGGTTGATGGATCTCAGGTCTGTGATAAACCTCGGTTCAGTGGGAGCTTTGCAGTGTTGATTTGTGCATTGAAATATAATGGAAAGCACTTCAAGAATTGAGATTGAGAAATTTAACAACCATAATTTTGAGCTATGGAATCTCAAAATGGAGTATCTTCCAGTAGATCAAGAACAGTGGATTGCTGCGGATTTGGGTACAAAATCCACTACAACATCACAATATAATTGGGATAAACTAGAAAGAAGGGCGAGGAGTACAATATGATTGTGCTTATCAGACTCTGTGTTGTTGAACGCATCTGGTGAAGATAGTGCACTAAAGCTTTGGGTGAAACTAGGGAGTTTGTATCAATCAAAATCCCTTGTGAACAAGTTGTTTCCACAAAAGAAGTTGTTTCACCTCAGAATGGATGAGAATGACACGGTAA
Source organism: Pseudotsuga menziesii (assembly GCA_001517045.1). NCBI lineage: Eukaryota > Viridiplantae > Streptophyta > Pinopsida > Pinales > Pinaceae > Pseudotsuga > Pseudotsuga menziesii. The sequence continues at coordinate 147,344 of LPNX010370931.1, read as the reverse complement.
CATAGCATTGGAATGTATGCAATAATATGGTAATTCAAATAACTTCTGCTGGTATTAAAATGGTTGCAGAAGATAAATGTATTACATTATTGTGTTCTTTGCCAGATTTCTGGGACAACTTAATTGTTGCAATAGGTAGTGCTAGCCAGGAGAACTTAAAAATTGATGAAATTGTATCATCCCTACTATTATAAGAGATGAGGGGGAAAACCATGGATAATCATAGCATGGATTCCTTGTCTGTGAGAGGTCGCCCCCAGGAGAGTAACACAAATAAAGGATCCAGGGGGAGATCTAAATCTAAGGGTAGATCTAAATCCCCAGGAAAAGGAATAAGGAAGTGTTGGAAATGCAGTAAAGTTGGGCACTATAAAAAGGATTGCATATCTAAGAATGTTGAGAAATCAAAGGGATATGAGGATACCCATTCCATAGAGGTGAATAACTCCTCAGAAGAAGGAGGGGATGTGTACCTAGCTTCCACGGATAATATTTTCGAACGTGATATATGGTTGATTGACTCAGGTGTGTCATGTCATATGAACCCTCATAGGGAGTGGTTCTATGAATATGAAAAGTACAATGGAGGATATGTGTACTTGGGAGATGATTCACTAGCCAATATCATTGGACATGGTAGATTCAAGCTAAAACTAAAGGATGGAAGGATTATAACTCTACCCGAAGTGCTACACATTCCAAATCTAGCAAGAAACTTGATATCTATCAGAAATATGGATGTTGCAGGTGTAAAGACTGTGCGTGGATATGGTGGTTACAAAATGGTTCGAGTATCAATGGTAGTGATGAGGGGAGTTTGGTATGGAACTCTCGACAAACTATTGGTAAAAATCATCATTGATGAATGTAACAATTATGTTGTTCTTGGGGAAGGAGGTAAATATGACAAAAACCCGACTGCATCAAGAGGAAAGACAATTCTATGCATCAAATATTGGGGCATATAGAAGAAAAGGTACTTCGAGCATTACAAGGTAAAGTTATGGTTGAAGGTATGACTAATTGCACTTTGGATTTGCATATATGACTGAACATTGCATATATGGAAAACAAAATCAAGTAAGATTTGCATCTGGTGCTACAAGAGCAAAGGGAATTCTAAAATTAATACATAGTGATGTATTTATACCTGTTCATGTTCCATCATTAAGAAAATATGTGTATAATGTTTAATTTATAGATGATTTCTCAAGGAACATATGGATCTATTTCCTTCAAAAGAAATATAAAGTATTTTCCAAGTTTAAATAATTTAAGGCTCTTGTAGAAAACTCAGAAAAGAAAATAAAGGTGTTGAGGGAAAATAATGGTAGAGAGTTCTGTGGGAATGAATTTGAGGACTTCTATAAGAAGTGCGGTATAGAAAGGAAAAATACCACTCCATACACACCTCAACAGAATTGAGTTGCTGAGAGGATGAATAGGATGCTGATGGAAAAGGAAATATACAGTGAGTTTTGGGGGCCTGTTGGAGAAGGATTGAGAAATATTGAGAAGGGACTATTTTTGGGAAGCGCATACAAGGATGTGGACTATGTACATGTAGAAAAGGGGAGGAAGAGTGAAAAACATGGAAATTAGTTAGGGTTTTGGTCCATTAGAAATATTTTTGTGTTTGTTTGTCTCATTTGTTCCCCTGCTAAAAATCTATAAATAGGTAGTACATAGAAAGATATAGGGAGCATGTAGAGTGAATGAAATGTTACAATTTTTATTGTTTAGGGGTTTCTATCATGTAGTGCATAGAATATGTGTGATTATAGATGCACAATAATGTGATGAAATGTTTTTGGAGATCCTCTTTATGTGTTGTTGAATGCTTATATCTTTGCATGCATACCAAATGTGATGAATTATATTCTTGAATAAAATATTTCACTATGTTTATGTTATAATTGATGTTCTATTATAGATATGATATTTATGAACAAAATTGTAAGTGGTAGAATTTCCTCTGGACCCTTATTTTGTTGTAGAAACTTGATTCCTACAACCCCCCTCAGATGCCTCGGGTGATATTTCATTTATTTAATAGGTGATTCCATAAGGGTCGATATCTAGGGGTTTTATTAGTGTTGTATTGCTAGAACTTAGGTTTGTCCTCTACATGCCAATAGTGTCAATATTCAAGGAATTATTCATGTTTCTAGATGCATTGATGGTTTCTTTAGGGCCAAAGGTATGGTATTATTGCTTGGACTTTCCTTACCAGGGCCCTAGGACACATACATACTACTCAAAAACTAGCTAATGGAATTAACATCCTCAAGCATAGGCCAGTGATAACCTTAGTAGGCCATGTGTTAAGATTAATTAATCCTCCCTTTTCCCACATAGTTTAATTGTCACGTTTCCTAGAATAGGAGGTCTTCATCACTTCACTAGTGCATGGGGGACACACCTAGGGGAAACCTACCACTTAGTGTGTGTATTTTCATGGGTTAAGGATCTCTAGGGACCAATCCCTATATTTTACAAACCCACTCTAAGTGCCACCAGAAGTCTCTAGTAGCTAACTCTAGTAGGTAGTTGGTTATGTTCAATTATGCTTTGATCCTGATCAATTAGTTCACTATCAGTAAATCTAGTGCCAATTTACATTATTCAAGGGAGGTTGGGTGCATTTACTAACCTATGCTCTTTATTTAACTGATTGTAGACTGAATCAGTGATCCAGAGTTGCATTAGTGAGATTTAGTGGTGATTTTCCCACTCTAAGTTAGTACCAGAGTCAGCTTGAGTTGGTGAATTCAAATACTCTTCAAAGAATTCAAATTCTCCCTGTTGTATGATTATTGTATTATAGAGACATCAATGATAATCAATGTAATGATATTGTGACCATTTTTTTCCTCATGTGTGTGTAATTTCTACTATGAATTGATTGATTGGTTTACATTGAGTTGTTAATTCTTCTACAACCTTCTTTTTAGATAGCTTTCATTCAGTCCTGAGGATCCATGCTTCACTAAAATTAACATGGCATCAGAGAAGGTATTTTTGCCAACAGAAAACCTCAGAAACTTCCATTCATTCACTAGAAGTAAGTGGGTTCCACATAAATCCTGAAATTATTTCCTTGCTCCCTCTGGATTATGTCTAGAGAAGTCTATCCAGGTGTGATGCACCTAGATAAAGTGAACATGCCAAATTGGAGTGTGGTCGATCTGGTTTGTTAGCGAATTGAAGTGTTTTACAATGTTTTTGCAGGTACATTCAAATATTTCTTGAAGAATTTGTTGTTCTTGAAGTTGTGAAATGGAGAATTCGGCAGCTATAACTCCCAAAATACTTACACCCTTCAATTACCTTGATTGTAGGATAGATATGAAGATTATATTGCACTGCAAGGGTCTATGCGGGGTCACCATGGGAAGATCATTCGAACCCCAATAGTTTCTTGAAAAATCAAAGTATATGAATAGGCTTGATGAGTATTTTTTCTTCATGTGCGTCAACATCTCTAGGGAGCTCATGTTCCATCTTAATTGACTGAAAAATCCAGAAGAAGTGTGGGATAATATTGAATCCTTTTTTGGAAAGCAAGATCATCTCAGAGGCCATGTTCTAGAGAATGAGCCGATAGCACTACAACCAAATAAATTCAAAAAAATACAACAATTCTTCACTAAATTCAAATCCCTTGTCATGCAATGCAAGAAGTGTGGGATTCATAAAAAGGATGACAAGTTGGTGCTCCCAATTTCGATCAAACTTGAAACAAATTTCTAACTATTCATATTTAGCTTTCATTCCAGAATACTGACAATTCCCAATTGGTGAATGATATCCCTATATGCCTTCACATAGTCACTAATACAAGAACAACATAAGTTAATTCATATGGGAGATCTCAAAAACTCCAAGAATCAGGATCTCTTAGCTGGAGAGACTAAGAATGCACAAGAAAATGGAAATTATAAAGGTAAAGAGAAGAATAATTTTGATTTCAAGCCTAAAGAGAAGAAAAATTCTTTAAATAGAACCACTGGTTATAACAAGGACAAGCATAAGAAGTTTGACAAAGAAAAATTATCTTACTACAAGAGAGGATTTCATCCAGAGAACTAGTGTATGAAGAATACCATCGATAATATGTTTAATATCCTTGAACAGAACAACATTTCCCTTCCTGAAGGTGCAAATAATTCTGATGTTGGAAACAAGACTAGTGAACATGAGAGGTTCCATGCTTTGAAAGCGGGATTCACTTGGTCAAAGGAAAATTTCATTGATTATGGAGCTTCCAAACACATGGTTTCCTCCAAGGAATCATTCACCTCTCTATATCTCTCTCAAGGACCAAGAATCCATATGTGTTATGATTCACAAGTCCTAGCGGCCAGAAAGGTTCCATTAAAATTGAGCATGGATTTTTCCAGAATTTGCTATGTTCCCTCCCTAGAACCAAACTTATTTTCCATGTACCAGATGACACATATTGGATCTCCCAAGAGAGTCACATTTGATATTGACATAGTGGATATCTCAAAATTCTCTACTGCAAATATGATAACGAAATTAGTTGTTAATCCTGCCTTCAAGTCATATGAGTTTTCTCACATTCTTCCTAATTCATACCCGAGTGCCTTATTGACCAATGTGAGTGACACAATAAAGCTATGGAATGAAATATTTGTCCACCTGAACTTCAAGTATCTCTAGTAGCTGCACAATGAAAAATATGGTTGAGGGTTTGTATCTCGTCAAACCCTCTAAATGGGTGTCCACTGGTTGCTTGGTAAGGAAACATCTATAGAAAAGGTATGAGGTTGGGAAGGAAAGAAGAGATGCATACACACTAGATATAATTCATGGTGATGTCTTAGGACCGATTCCTACAACATATATGAATGGATATTTGGAATTTAATCCCAATATTAGATCAATTGAACTCACAAAATTGCTTGAAAACTATGCAAGAAACACACAAAAGGAGTTTGAATTCATTGAATAACACAAATTGTTGTTGATATTAATTTACACCAGCCATAATTAAATATATGTTTGATTATCTCCATGTAGATACTCCAAGTATTTGAAAGCTCAAATATGTTATTCAAATCAGTACAAAAGCGGGCTTACCAAACTAGTCAAAATCCCCCATAGGTGCATAAATCACTTTCCAAATCAGTCAAGATGCTCTCAAATTTTCTGAATACATAGGTACAAATCATAAGTGATGGAAAGTGGACTTTATAATTCTTTTATATGAGGAAAATAATGGATTCAAGCTTGTGCAAAAAAAGAAAGCAGTCTACCTTAAAACTAGATTTAGCTTTTGCCTTAAAACTGGAGAAAAGATGGAAACTATGGATAAGGAAGGAATGCACAATTACTAAAATGGGAAGTCTGTTAGTTGAAGAATATTCTCCAGAATATTTCCAAAGTGCTCAAGGAGGAATTTTTTGTAATTTTGACCTTAGCAATGGAATTGGGTACAAACTAGCTAGTGTAGCACCTAGGAAATTAATCAAAAATATTAATTATTTGATCCTAAGTATGGGAATGGGTTTTGATTATCACAACACCCCCTATTACATATGTATTTATGTACAATAATATAAAATAAAATAAACATAGGGCCTATAGAAAAGGGTTATTCACCCTTTACATACTGCTTTTCTATACAAAACTAGGAAAGAGTAAAAACCACAAGGGGAAAATCCTCCCTTAAACATGGACATAAACAAAATTTTAAGAAATATGGTCTTCAATCAGTATTCAACAAATGATTAGCTATCCCTGGAATTGATTTTATATTGCTGAAATTATTCTCAGAAAACACCTTGGTTAAGATGTCTGCAATTCACTCAGATGATGCGCAATAGAGCAGAGCAATTGCCCCATCATGCACAAGTCCTCTGATGAAGTGCATATGGATATCTATGTGTTTGGTTAGATTCCTTAGTATTTTATCAGTTGAGATTATAATTTTCCTCTGGTTATCACAATATATGAATTTAGAAGTCTCTTAATTGATCCCAAACTCTCCAATTATTCCCTGCAACCAGAAAATTTAAGTAGCTACATTGACGACTCCTTTGTATTCTTCCTCTGTAGATGAAAATCCAATTGAATTTTTCTTATTAATTGAACAGATGATTGGTCCATATGCAAGAATAAACAAATAACTATAAGTTTATTTTATATCAATGTTATCACCTTCCCAATCAGAGTCAGTAAAACAAACTAACTCTAGGCTAGATTGTGCAACATAGTGTTCAATCCCATGAGTTTTTGTTCCTTGTACAAATTTCAGGATTGTATTTGTTGCACTCAAATGGATTTCATGAGGATGATTCATGTGTCTAGAATCCATACTCACTACATAAGATATATCAGGTCGAGTATGAGTCAAATAAAGAAGAAAACTAACTAGCTTCCTATACAGGGTGTTGTTTTCCAATGGAGTTGATTGCACTTCTTCAAGATTAAATCCTGAAAGGAAAGGAGTATTTCTTGTATTGCAATACTTCATTTTGAAATTATTCAGTATATCTGAAGCATACTTGGAATTATGTACATTGATTCCAATTTCTGATTGAAAATTTTCAAGCCCCAAAAATTGGCTTAACAATCCCAAGTCGGTCATAGAGAATGCATGGTTCATTGCACTCTTCAAAGAGGAAAGTTATTTCTTGGAACTTCCTGTGATCAGAAGGTCATCCACATATAATAAAATAATTATTAAATAACCATCAATCAACTTCAAATAGACATTTTTCTCATACTTTCATCTACAATAGTTTAGTGATAGTAAAAAGGCATTAATCTTGGCATACCAAGTTCTGGGAGCCTGTTTTAGCCCATACGGTGATTTCTTCAACCTGCACACAAGATATGGATTAGTCACAATAAATTATAGATGATGCATATATATTTATTATTTCATATCACCATGTATAAAGGCACTCTTCACATCCATGTGATGTACCTCCTACTACTTGGAAGATGCAATGGACAAAACTAGTCTTATCGAATCCATCTTTGAAGGTCTCATTCTAGTCAATTCCTTGGAATTGGGAGAAATATTGGCCACTAACCTTGAATTATACTTTATAGGAGAAGCATAAACATCAAATTTAGTTTTAAAAACCCACTTACACTTGACTAGTTTTCTCCCTGGGGAGGGAGAATGACTATTTCCCATGTGTCATCCTTTTGGCGAGAATGAAATTTCTCCTTCATGGTTGTTTTCCATATTGGATATTCAAATGATTATTTATATGTATTTGGATTAGATTCAATCATTTGAAAACAATTATCAAAAAATAAAGGGTCCTTGACATAAAGGACACTCTTGAATTGAGATCTAGTCCTCCTAGTATCACTAGGATTCCCAGCTAGTTCCTTAGCTGCTTGAATGGTATTTGATTCCCACTTTGGCCTTGTGGTGATTTTTGTATCTGAAATAAAATCATAATTATATGACATATAATAATCATAAATTTCATTAGTATCTTACTTATAATCAAAGGTGGAGGTGGTGAAGAGGACTCTCCAATTTCTACCGCTAGCATAGACTCTTCTTCAAACTGAACACTCCTTTCAATGAAGTATTTTTGAGTTTTCATGTTTTTCAGCTTATAACCTTTGGAATATTCAGAATACATAACAAATATTCACTTTGTACTTTGGGGTTCCAAATCCCTCCTTTTTTCCAATAGAATTCTAGCCCATGGCCTTGAGCCAAAAATCCTGAAATGAGACACATATGTCTTGTGTACACTCCAAGATTGGAAAAGAGTAACTACATCAAGTTAATATTGAGGAACCCTATTCTGGATATAGGATGCACAGTTTATAGCTTCAATCCAAAAATTTGGTGGTGGAGTCTTATACTCCATCATACAAGTATCCATCTCCTAAAGGCTTCTATTCTTCCTCTCATCAACACCATTCTGGTGAGGTGTGTAAGGAATAGATTGTTTCATATGGATACCTAAATATTCACAATATTTAATGAACTCAACCTTGAAATATTCACCACCATTATCATATTTGGGTATATTGAGTTTCCTCGCATACTGGTTCTCAACCAAGGCTTTGAAAACCTTGCAGTGGTCAGTAACTTCATACTTGAGTTTAAGGAAGTAAACCCAACAGTACTTGTAAAATTCATCTATGAAGGTTAGTAAATACTTGGATTGACTCATGGAAATATGAGGGAAGAGACCATAAATGTCACTATGGATGATATCAAGAGGTGCAGAGGTTCACTCATGATTGACTCTCTCATACTTATGCTTTGGATGTTTTCCTAGAATGCAACCCTGACAGACTCTTGAAAAATTTATCTTTAAAAACCCTAAAACCATTTCTTTTACACACAAATATGAAAGATATTTATAGTTTAAATGACCAAAGCTCTTATGCCAAAGTTTTCTTGCTTCATTGGCATGGGTGAGGAGAGCAAAGGGATTATATAAAGGCATGCAGTGTGAGAAACTATATACTTTTGAACTATGATCCACAAAACCTTTAGCAATGACTCTACGATTCACAATATTATATATTTCAACTTCATTGGGAGAGAAAACAACCTTATTAGGAGACCCAGTGTGGGTCATATGGTAGAATGACAAGGGATTAGCAGCAATACCTAGGACATACAAGACATTATTGAAGGAACCATAGCCAAAATCAATGCTAAATTTACGATTACTTTCAGTTTATGGGATATCTTCCAGAAAAATATTTTGACCCTTCGAATCATCAAGAGATGAGAAGGGTTCCTTTGTTGAAACCATGCGCCTAAAATCTCCAAAATCAATGATAAAGTAAGGATATATTACAGTGCTTACAACCAGGGCATGAACTCTCTCAGTGTCTTTGAAACTGGATACTCCTTCCTTTTTGTTTGCTTCTTCAGGAAGGGAGATGTTTTTCTTCTCCAGGAGTTGAGTTAGCATATCAATCTTCTTCTTTATGTAAGAGCTTTTAGGATGAAATCCCTTACCACCATATGCGCACTTTCTACCTTCACCTTTACCTTTCTTCTTCTAAAAGTTCTTCTTCTTGGAGTTTGAGGACTCCTCATGAGACTTGGAATTGTCTCATTTTTTTATTTGGAGGCTTCTTAGCATTTTTCTTTCCTTTGGAATCAAACTTGGAATCTATAGCAATCAAAGCCTTGATCTTTGGAAGGTTTAGTGGTACCCATCAAGACCAATTTGTCTTGCTTCTGAGTGAAGGATTCCATGAAATCTGTTGGTGAGGGCATATTCTAGTTTCGAACACTCAACATTGATGGCATGGAAGGTAAAAAAAATACTGAGTAATCAGTTCCAATCTTCGAAAGGATGGAAAATATTAGTTGTTCATCTTCTTTATCAATACCACACTGTTTTAGCTACAAAACCCGTGATTTGAATTTGGATAAGTAGACTTGCAAGGATTTGAAGCTGCTTGGACTCAGTGAAATCAACTCATTATTCAGCTGATGTCCCCTTATATTATCTGTATTCCAAAATAAATATTTAATATTCTCCTATACTTCATTTGGTGAAGTCATCCCATCAAGATGAAATAGAAGGTCTTTAGAAATGCTGATACATAAGAGACCATACACCTCATCTCTTCTATTATGCCATTTGATCTTCTCTGCTACTACATTGGGATCATATTCAGTTGCCACAATCACTTTGTAGAGGCCTTTACTCCTCATCAAAATCTCCATCCTTTCCTTCCATTAGATATAGTTTAATGGAGTAAAGATTATTTGTTGAGATTGATCCATTCTTCAGCAACTGCGGCCTTGAACAGAAAGAATGCGCTCCCAATGAGTGATTTCTACCCTGCAAAATGAAATTGGAAGAGGAGAACAATCGAGATACTAATTTTTTGATACCATGTGGAAATTAATCTCAAGCTTAGATCAATTGAACTCACAAAATTGCTTGAAAACTATGCAAGAAACACACAAAAGGAGACTAAATAAGTTGAATAACAAAAACTATTGTTGATATTAATTTACACAAGCTATAATTAAATATATGTAGGATTATCTCCATGTAGATACTCTAGGTATTCAAAATATCAAAGATGTTATTTGAATCAGTACAAAAGTAGGCTTACTAAACTAGTCAAAATCCCCCATATGTGCATAAAGCACTTTCCAAACCAATCAAGATACTCACAAATTTGTTGAATGAGTAGGTACAACTCATATGTGATGGAAATTGGAATTTATCATTCTTTTATATAAAGAAAAGAAGGGAGGTGACTTGGTGCAAAAAAAACAAGGAAGTCTACCTTAAAACTAGCTTTAACTTTTTGCTTAAAACTGTAGAAAAGTTGGAAACTATGGATAAGGTAGGAATGCACACTTAATAAAATGGGAAGTATGTTAGTTTGCATAATCCTATCCAGAATATTTAGAAAGCAATCCAAGAGGGAATTTTAGCAAGTTTGACCTCGGAAATGGAATTGGGTACAAATTAGCTAGTGTAGGACCTATGAAATTAATAAAAAAGATTAATTATTTTATCCTAAGTATTGGAATGGGTTTTGATTATTCCAATAGGATCCAGATATTTTCTGGCCTTCGTTGATGATTGTTCAAGTTATTTTTGGGTCTATATTCTGAAGCAAAATTCTGAGGTATTTGAGACCTTCAAAAACTTTAAAGCCTTGGATGAGAACACTCTTGGAAAGAAGATCAAATCACTTAGATATGGTAATGGTGGTGAGCATGTAAAAAGATAATTCCAACAAATTTGTGCATCAACATGTATTCAAATGAAGCACTTAGTCCCATACACACCACACCATAATGGTTTCTAGATGAGAGGAAGAACATATCCTTTAAAGAGATGTATACACGCCTTCTAGAATCAATAACTATTCCTCTATATCTATGGTTTGAGGAAGTCAATTGTGCTTTGTATATCCAGAAAAGGGTGCCCCACAAGTTAGTTATTGGGGATACTCCTTTGAAAACATCAATGGCACATAAGCCCAATGTCTCACACATGGGAGTTTTTATCTCCAAAGCATGTGCCAGAATTCCCACTAATAAGAGAAAAGCTTTCCAATCCCAGAGTAGTGAAATCATATTGCTGGGATATGAAGATGATACCAAGGCATACAAAATGATGGAACTTTCAACCTAAAAGTAATTCATAGAGTGTAGTGTGCAATTTGAAGAAGATCAAGTGCATAATCCATAGTCAACCGAAGAAGAAGGTATAATTCCTCATCCATTTCCATTTACAGATGATGATATCTTGACTAATGTTTCAGATTCAGAAGATGAGGACCAAGACAATCATGATATTGATATTGATATTGAACCTCGAGATGATATAGATATAGATCCAACACCTATTCCAAATAAGAGGCATTAATGGGCATGAAATATTATTGAGGTAGTTGAGAATATTGTTGGGGATCCAGATGATAGAAGAAGAACAAGGTCCCAGTATCAGAATGAACATGTTGCACTCTCCCATTTATATCCACGTCTCCCAGAGAGGTGTTTCATGATTATGGGATCAGATCCTCATTCATACAAGGAAAATTTCCATGATCCAATATGGAAAGAAGTTACAAATGATGAGTTTGGTTCGCCACAAGACAAAAAAACAAGGGAGCTTGTCACTTTTACTCCTAGGAGGAAATTAGTTCAGTGAAAATGGATCTATAAGGCCAAGCTAGCATCTGATGGGACCAAAACCAATTACAAGGCTTGGTTGGTGGAAAATGGGTACTCACAATTCCATGGGTTGGAATAAAATGATAAATTTAGTTATGTTGCAAGTGTGGACACTATAAGACTAGTTTTGGCCATTGCAGCTTCAAGGAGGTGGGAGGTACATCACATGGATGTGAAGAGATCCTTCCTCCATGATGAACTGGAAGAGGATATATATATTAGATAGCCTAAGGGGTACATTGAAGATTCATCCTTAGTTTGAAAACATAGGAAATATCTCTATGGGCTCATGCAAGCCCCAAGGGCATGGTATGTCAAGATGGATGCCTTCCTTATGTCACATAAATTTGAGAGATGCAGATCTAAATGTAGTATAAAGGGGGTTTATTACTATTGATAGTTCTATATGTGTATGACTTTCTCATTACTAGTAGATCTACTGCTGGATTGAGAGGCATTAAGTCAACATTGAGCGAAGCATTTTCCATGACTGATCTAGGATTTTTAAGGAAGTTCATTGGTATCAAATTTAATCAAAAGGATTTGGGAATCATTATTACACTATCTAGATACATTAGATACTTTCTTAAAATATTCCACATGACTGATTGTAAAGAAAGACCCTTCCCCTTCCTATCTAGCATCAGGGTTGAAAAAAGTGGTTCCACACCACTAGTTGACAATGCACTCTATAGACGTATTATTGATAGCCTACTATACCTCACCCATTAGATACCATATTTATCATATTTTGTGAGTGTTGTTTCCATATACGTGCAGGAGCCACATGAGCTGCATTGAAGAGAAACAAAGTGCATCTTGCATTATGTGCAAGGTACGATGGAGTTTGGGATCCACCATTTTGTTGGTGCATAGCTAGATTTAATTGGTTTTACTGATTCATACTGGGATGATTATAGCATTGAAAGGAAATATACATCAATGTTTTTGTCCATGGTGTGATTTGGACCAATTTGTTGTTCAAGAAAGAAGAAAGCATCTCTTTCTCTCTCTTCAGCTGATGCAGAGTATTAGGGCATTGCAAATGTAGCTATTCGAGAAGTTTGGTTGCATGGGATTCTGACATAGTTTTTCATTCACACTACTCCATTAGTATATTTATATTGTGACAGTCATAGTATCATCAAGATATCTAGTGATCCAGTTTAGAAACAGCGGACCAAGCATATTGAAGTACACATGTACTACATTTGGGAACTAGTGCATAGTAAGGCTATCACTCTAAATTACTGTCCTATCACTCTGAATTATTGTCCTATAGAGGAGCAAAGTAATTCACTAAAAAAATATTTTTCTATCTCAAATATCTTCTTGGTTTAAAGGATTGACTCATCTATTGTTCCTGATTTACCAGCTTGTTTTGAGGGGGAGGGGGGTTTACATGAGGTTTTCCCCATATCCTTGTTTGTTAAGTAGTTATTTTTTATTCATTTATATTGTATGGCTGACCTTTGTCCTAGTTTTCAGGGCCCAGGTTTTCCACAACTAGGATTAAATGGGGGTGTTAGGATTAATTAATCCTCCCTTTGTTGACATAGTCTATTTTTCCATTTTCGTAACTTGGGAAGTCTTCATCACTTCACTAGTGCATGGGGGACACACCTAGGGTCCTCCTACCACTTATTGCACATGTTTAAATGAGTTTAGGAGCTATAGATACTGATCCCTATATTTTAGGAACCCATTCTGAGTGCCACCATTAGTATCTAGCACTTGACTCTAGTAGGTACTCAATTATGCTCAGTTATGCTCCGATCCCCATTACTTAGTTCACCCTTAGTCACTCTAGCACGAGTTTCCATGATTCAATGTAGGTTGGGCACATTTATTCACCTACCCTCTTTAGTTAACTGATTATAGACTAAATCAGTGATCTATAGTTTCATTAGTGAGCTCTAGTGGTGATTTTCCCACACCGAGTTAGCACCCGAGTAAGTTTGAGTTGGTGAATTTGAATCCTCTCCAAGGAATTTGAATTTTCCCTATTGTATAATGATTGCATTGCAGAGATATCAATGATAATCAATGCAATGATAATCTGACCATTTTTTTCCTAATGTGTGTGTAATTTCTTCCATGAATTTATTTATTAGTTTATATCGAATTGTTAATTATTTTGTAGCCTTCCTTTCATATAGCTTTCACTCAAGCTTGAGGATCCACGCTTCACTAAAATTAACACAATGTATGATTGGTGGAGACCACCTTATTAGACATGGATGAATAGAATATTCATTAAGGGACTAATCTTTATGTCTCTTCCACTAACCATATCTAAGGCCCCAAGGCCACAAAATCTAGATCCATAGTGCCATGGATACCCATACCAAGTCATGCATGGTGATTTGAGGCATTGTTCACAACTGTACATGCATCAATGATTTATTTATGGTAAAATGCATGGAAATATTGCTTGTAACACCATTCTAAAGTCCATAAGACATGTGCATACTACTCAAAACCACCTAATGGAACTGACATCCTTAGTCAGAATTAAGAGGCCATGTGTGGTTGATGGATTCAACCTTATTATCCTTGAAGCAAAAGAAGATTACTTTAGGGACAAAGGTTCAAGTCTCCTCCCATGGACATGTCAAAGGCCTTATGTCCCCAAGACTTGGGTACATAACACCATGGATTCCCTTGTGAAGTCATGCATGCTAGTTTGGGTAATTCCCAATGGATTTTTATGGCTTAATGGTTTCTTTAGGGACAATGGAATGCTATTCTTCATTGAAAAACCATTCCTAAGTCCTTACATGTACATATTTCGCAAAAATACCTGATGTCACTAACATCCTAAATCATAAGCCAATTATAACATCATGATTCCATGTGTTTTGGTTGAAGGAAACCTCCTTATCCCTAGATGGATAGAAGATTCATATAGGGTCAGGACCCAAGATTCAACTCTCCTCCACACGTCGTGTACAAGGCCAAAAGTACCCAACTCTTTTACATAGTTCCATGGATACCATTGTGAATTCATGTGTCATCCCTTAAGTCATTTTTCATGGATTTATATGCCTCAATGGTTTATTTATGGAATCTTCCTTGGAAAATCATTCTCAAAGTATTGAGCCACCTACATACTGCTTAAAACCACATAATGGCACCAACATCCTCAATCATATTCTAATAATACCTTGAAGAGGCCATGTGTGATTGGTGGAGGAAACCTTTTCATCCCTAGATGGGTATAATATTACATTGGGTCCCATGCTTTAGGCATCCTCTAACCATGTATAGGGTCCTAATGATGCAAAACCTAGATATATAGTATCGTTGATACCCATATGAAGTCATGTGAGGTGTTTTGGGGAATTCTTCATGGATTTTGATTGTTCAATGATTTCATCAAGTATAAACACATGGTCTTGTTCCCTAGAACATCATTCCGAAGGCCTTAAGACATGTAAATACTACTCAAAACCACCTAATGTCACCAAAATCCTTAATCATATGTTAATGATACTATCATGAGGCCATGTACACTCAATGGTGGAAACATTTCTTATCCCTAGATGGCTAGAAGATTCTTTAAGGGACTAAAGTTTGAGTATCCTCACTGACCATGTCTAAGGCTGTAATTCTCCAATATATGGATACATAAAACCATGGATACCAATTCCAAATCATGTGTAGTGATTTGAGGCATTATTAATGGATCTACATGCCTTAGTAGTTTCTATAGGTCCAAAGGAAAGGTATTCTTCCTGAAAACGTTATTTCGAAGGCCCTAGTACATCTACTTATTTCTCAAAACCACATAATGTATCTAACATACTCAATCATAGGTCAATGATACCCTTAAGAGGCCAGCTTTGGTTGTTGGAGGAAACCTTCTTAACCATGGATGGCTAGAAGCATCATTTATGTCCCAAGGTTCAATTCTCTTATATTGGCCATGTCTAAGGACCTAGAAACATAGTCATGAAACCTATATTACATTAAAGAGACTATGTAGTGGTTTGAGCTATCGATCATGACCTAAACACACATTTTGTGTTCTAGCACATTTTTTCTTCTATGTTTTCAAGTGCATCTCTGTGAAACTAAGTGGATTAGTTCTTGTCTCTAGATCTGCTTGTAAATTTCACATGGAAGGAACCAAACCTATGGAAAAAGGAACGTGTGCACGTTATTTTGAATTAGCACATATTTGTCCATGAGTGCATTCGTGAAAACCCCATTCCCACTTTTGAGGCCACCAACTTCGTGCACCCACCCTCAGATCAAAGTTGACGATGATAAGAAGGTGATCGATGAGCCAACTAGGACAAACGCATGCATAACTAAGGAGGTAGTTGGAGCAGTTATTGTGCAGTTATGGAAGTTGTTGTACAATTCAAGATGGTAGGATATGCTAAGGGAAGTAAGATGAGTATTTAATGCGTGAGAGCCATAATGCGAAACATCAAGTGGCTTCTAGAATAAGGATCGAACATGTATTTGAATATGAGATAACCTATAAATACCAGTTTGGTAATCAAGGAAGGGTTATTGTTTCTCATATGAGAAGTTGTTGTTGTTCCTCGAGTGGAGTTATGGAGAGAACTGTCGATTATACGAGATTGCAATAGAGAATTGACTTTGCGTCGTAAACTTACTCTTGTAATTGATTTCCATATTAATATAAAGCCATAATACTTGGCATCCATGTGTGTGTTGTCAATTGTTTCTGTTGTGCATTTTGATAAGCAATCAACCAAGGTCATGCTTGCATCATTCCTCCAAGTAGCAAACTCCACAGTGATTATTTCTCCCGCACAACAAACTCCACAACATAGAGTGTTCTTTTCTACATAGTTATTTGCAAAGAGTTGCACAACTATCAATTACAAATGGACACAAACAACCCAACGTCAATTGTACTTCATACACAACCCAATGTCAATCCAATATCAATCATACTTACATAAACAACCCAACATCTATTGCAAACAAAAAAAAACAACCCATCATAAAGATCCCTCTTATACCATGATAAAGCAACCCATCATAGAGATCACTCTTATACCATGATAAAACAATTTACAGATATTGAATACAATAAACAATGAACATAGATCGACATATTGAGAAACATAAATTACAAACATGAAAAGAAGGCCTCTCTAAAAGCCTTTATACTAAAATTCTTTTAGGTGCTTTTGAATTTTGTACTCATATTTTTTTAATAAACTTTATAACACTTAATCTTTATTCTAAGCCACATTTTGTAATAAGTACAAGTTATATAAATAACTTAATAATATTTATATAAATGAGCTCATAGAGTGTCTTACCTTTAAAAGAATAACAAAGTGTGTGCATTAATCAACCTGAAATGAATGGTTGGGATGCCTTTTAGAAACTAAAAGAAAAACAAAATGACAACCAATGACGCGACAATCTCCTTAGAAGGGAGAGCAACACACGAAACAGGTGAGCAAAGTGTGAACGTAAAGCCATACCAAAAATATAGCTCTAACCTGTAAACTCATGAAGAAACAAATAAACTGCACGCATGGAAATATAATAATAGTCTTATACTTTTTATACCACTCCATTTTAATATAAAGAAAGAGTACAATATATATCATAAATTAAAGTTTGACATCAAATAAACACCAAAGCCAAAGTTTGCGGTAAAGCAAAAGTTACGAAACCTAAACAGATTCCCCAAAATAAGACTTAAATAGTGTCCAACAAAAAACATATGATAAAGAAATGACTCCGAGGTGTCTAATACAACTAAATGATATTATAATTAATACAACTAAATAAAAATTAATACAACTAAATAATATTATAATTAACGTGACTATGTAATTTAAATTGGAATTGATTAATTTTGTTGCAATTGATTTACTTTCAAGGAAAATATAAAGTTTGATTTAATATATTTTTTTATGATGAAAGTTTTTCACCTTGGGAAAATCCTATTTTAAACACACTCAAATACCACAATCGTTAATGGTTAGAATTGCTAATGAGAAAGGAAAAACTGTTATCACATTAATCTTTTTTTTGTTAGCGATGACAAAGCATGTTATAATTTAGTTGTTAAATTGTTATCAACCAGTTTTAGTTGACTTAACTTTTTTAATGAAGAAAAACCATGTTGGTGTTTCTATAGTTGGGAGGTCTTATCCTTAAGTTTGCTTAAAGAAGAAATAATAAACAATTATTATTATATATTAAATGTGAATGTCTACCTCAATAAATGTGGAAAAGTCAAAGTATAAATAGAGAAGTCGCCTCCTCATTCTTAAAAGAAAAAATTGAAGTCATCTAAACAAGTGTGCAACTGAGGAAGAGAAAGTTCTCTCCACAAGAAGAAAGAAGTGCACAAGAGAGAGATGAAGTCTAATTCTGGGGTTGCTATCTTTGTTCTCCAAAGAAAAAATTGAAGTCATCTAAACAAGTGTGCAGTTGAGGAAGAGAGAGTTCTCTCCACAAGAAGAAAGAAGTGCACAAGAGAGAGATGAAGTCTAATTCTGTGGTTGCTATCTTTGGAGAATTGAACTTCTCTTTGTTCTTTGGTTTATCTTCCTCTTGGCTATGTATCTAGATGTACATTGTATATTGAACTAATACTCTTATAAGAAAGGTTGAAGGGTTTTCTTCCATGAGTAGAAGGGTTTCCTAGGATAAAAATTTATGTGTCTTTGTCTCCGTGCTTCAGTATTTTTTCTGTGATCCTTAATTGTTTCCACTACTACAAATTAAAGATTAAAATTATGCTTCTATATCAAAACTCTAACATGGTATTAGAGAAAATTTGAAAGAGGCCAATGCTAGAAGAAGCCATTGCTAGTTAATGTTTTTCTTTAATTTGGAAACTGGGGATTTCAGTTTTGGCCACATGATGTTCATGATCTAAGGTTTGCAGAAGGAAAGTTCCATTGTGATTTTTCCAAGCATGTATTGAAGGTCTTCTGAGTTTGAATAAACACCGTATTTGATGGACAAACAAAACAAAGTTAAGGGATGTTAAAAGAACAAGCCATCAATGAAATCATGAAGAATGGAGAGTTAGTATACAAGGAAATTACGTTGTCATAGAAGAAGGGACCGAGGTGAACCTGAGGTTGGTCTCCTCTACAACAGTGTCAAAAAATGCCACACCATTGAAGGTTTTTTTAGAAACGTCATAGAGGAGATACTTAATCGAATTAAAGTATCATTGTGATTTATGAAAAGTTTCAATCCTTGGTTGTTGTATCAGGTCACAACTTCTCATTTTTCTGAACAAGAAGCAGCCATCTCTAGACCCCTCACAGTTGTCTACTACACTTTCCATTATTCATAGGTATAAGTTGATGTCAAAGACAAAGAAAATTGATGGTTGGAACACTATCGTTGATGATTTGAACCAATGCAATCTCAATTATGTTTCCACAAAACTGCCACACAAGTGTTGGGTTGGAATATGCATGCTAGGAGTGACTTGCCACGAGTTATATTGCCAACGATGTTTTTTGGAATCTTACTTATGTAGGTTTCAAAATATTCTTGTTGGGAAACTTCCTCAGTGTCAAGAAATAAGGAACCTCTACAACCAGTTTTGCAACTACCTAGTCAACATGATTTAGAAGATGTATCGAATGATATCATTGATCTTTTTTTTTACGTTGAAGTGTTTTCTAGCATCTATGCAGAAGCTATTTTGGTTTCCAAGAATTTTGTATGATCTATGATATGAGGCACACTCATTTGAGATGGTTAAGCTTGTATATCCCAAGGACTCAAACCTAGGATTCTGGTGGAAAGTCTGTTGTTTGATAGGGAAGACTATATAGATTGATAGGATGTGCATGATATCATACCTCCAAGGACTTCAAATATCTTTGCAAGGAGGTAAGGATCAAGAGGAAGATAAATAGGGAGGAACAAGAGGCTTCTAGTTCATCTATTCAATCCTCGAAAAGTAAATCAACCATAAAAAGTAAGTATTTAATGTAATAAGTATTTGTCATATTATAACATGGTATGCAAATTTTATGTATTCATAAAATTATCGATAGATAATACAATTTTCTTTTATGCATTTATATATGTATGAGATTGACGAACAGTTGGCTCATATAGTGCATAGTGTTCCAAAACAATCCATGTACTCCTCGATGGAGGTAGTCTAGGAGGACACCTCTTTGCTAACATACTGAGAGAAATGCATGCTCTTAATAGTAATTTCTGGTGGAGATGGAAGACATCCAAATAGTTACAAGTTATGTTTGGGATATGGATGGGTATTGTAGCACTGGCTAAGATTTACATAAATTTGTGAACTATGTCATTATTCATAATAAATTTTCATTGCATTCAGATGTCAATATAATTTGATTGAATTTCATGATTACGCAATGATGCTATCTATTTGACTAAATCTGGATTTTACGGAAAGACCATATTCTATGACCTACAAGAGAAATATGCTGAGACTTTTTCTAAGGAACAAGTAATGCATATTTAGATGCAAAGGGAGTAGGACACTCAGATGTAGAGGAAATAGGGTGCCCAGAAGCAGAGGAAGCAAGATGGTTTATGTGACATAGGGAACAACTACAATGGATGTGATGCCTGGAGATAGATGTGATGTTTGCATTAGTAAGGTGTTTCCCCAGTACTAGCTATGTGACCTGGCTAAGGATGAATGGCCCGAAGGAAGGGTTGTATATTCTCCTGGAAACATTGTAATGGGGTGGGGATATTGACCCTTATTAATCTGTCATAGTAATCTAGGGACTAAAAACACAGTCTCATAAGAGATTTCAGACAATTAATCATGGAAATGGCATAATGGTACTGCAATAGGAATTGCATCTCTGTATTACTCAATAAAGAATAAGTAATACAATACAATGGCCATGTAAGGTGCATGAATTCCAAGAAAATTCGAATACTCAAAGAGGTCATTCGAATTGAATGGATGTGTGTAGCTTAACTGAATGTCAGCCACAGTCAGCACACATAGTTAACCACCAAGCTAATAAATAAATGACTCTCACACTAAGTCCTAACTGAATGAAGTGCAATAGATGACTGAGTCTAACTGAAAGTGACTCATCACATGTAACTGCATGTCCAACTGAAGGAGGTAGTGCATCCATAACTCCAAGTAGCTCTGATGGAGTTAACTGATGTAAACATGTCATCAGAAGTGGTTGTAGGTGCATGTGTTGGCTCCAGTTCATAAATAATGACAAAAAATAAACAAATAATGAATGGAGGTGCCTTCACAACTTAGATTAACTGATTGTAACAATCAGTTAGCAATTAGGTGGAATTAGGGCACTTAGGTCACCCTAGAAATGCTCCATGTTTGAAGGAGGAAGCCCAGCTAGCCTCCCTGACTGAAAGAGAAGGATTAGTTGGCCTCCTTGACTGAAGGAGGGCATGGGTGAGCTCATGGTGATGTCATAGTGTGCTCATCTGATGCCAAGTAAGTCAATTAAAATTAGGATAGTGGGTAAATAGGCCAAAATTTGCCCAAATAAGTGTGCATGTTGGGTAAATGACTCCAACACCCCCCCCTTAAGCTATAATTAGGAGGAGTAAAAAAAATGCGTGAAATGATAGGGCCCCAACAACAAAGGCCACAGGTCACCCTGTACAATAAAGTGGCTGCTTAATATAACCAAGGAAATGGGAAAAATACCCACCCTCAAATTAAGCAATAAATCAAGAAAATTTTGGTTCTTCTATGCAGTAGCATATTGAGACTGTGCATGTGAACCTCTGAATCCAAACTAAATGAATATGTCTGGAGGAATCTTCCTCTTTGGAAGAAGAATAATTTGCTCAAATGAATCGGGAACATAGACAGTTGTAGGATGAAAATTGGACCCATGTAGAGCAACTGAAATCAACTGATAAGAGAGCAAAAGTGCTTGAGGATTCGAACCATATGTGGAACACTCAAGAAATTGATATGCTGTAGGCTTGAAAAACAAACCATGAGTGGTAAAATAATCCCCAAGTCTTAGGAGAAAGTGTCCAAGTGGATGCAGAATGTCTTCTTCTTTACTAGTTCTGTGAGGAGATGAGCATGTGACCAAAGGTAGAGAAGCCTCGGGACTGTGGAGATCGAATGCTTGAGCTCCATAATCTGATATATCTTTAGAAACATCTAATCATTCACAAAATAAAATATCAGCAACCTCATAAGAGGAAACTAACACCAAATCCCCAGCAGCAAATTTGAAGAAGAATTGCGGTACTTGATTTTTCACACCGAAATTGGAGAGAGCAGCTTCAAGCAGTACTAAAAGCTCTTGGAATCTAAAATTCGAACCAGTTAATATCAGATCAGATCTAAATGAGATCATATCAGATCCAAATAATTTCATATAAGATCCAAAAGTTTGGAATGAAATCAAATCCTCGGCAACAGTTTTGAAGGAGACTTGCGGTACTTGTTTCTTCACAAATTAATGAGAACAACTACAAGCGGTACTGAAAGTTTATGAACCTGAAATTTTGAACCAAGCAATATCAGATCATATACAAATAAGATCATATCAGATCCAGTAAGGTTCATATCAGATCCAAAATTATGGTCAACCAAGACGGTGGATGCATAACTTTCTTCTTCTTCTTCAAAATTCTGAATTTTGGTGCATGCAATCCTGTAGGAATTTGCTGGAAGATCTAGATCATGGGGAGCGAATTGATCACTCTTGTAATCTGATTATCTAAGGTATTATATATTTGCACACTAGAAGCAACGTTAGAGGGATAAAAATCAAATTTCTCTTCACTTTCGGAAGCAATTACTCGCAAATTTTGCACAAAATTCAAAGGAAAATCACTAGTGAATGTTTGTATGGAAGTGCAGCAGTGTTTTTCTTCAATATCAGAGATTCGAATGTCTTCTTCTATTTCAGCCATATGAGGAGATGATATATCATAGATCTCACAAACTTCTGGAGCATTAGGAGAAGGAGTCACTGCAAGGAGACTTTCTTCAATTCGAATCGATTGTGTAGAAGATTCTACTTCTTCTTCATCTTGAACAACTTCATCAGAGAGAGTAGAGGCCAAGAATTTTGAGTAAAGAAATCTTGTGGTGCTAGATGTGATCTACAAAGTGCTATTATGATCCTCATTGTGCTTGCCAAAGGTTCTGTCCAATTTTGTCCAGCGATCCTTTGGGTATTCAGCAGAACCAATAAAATAGTGCAAGCTAGGAGAAAGGGCCAGACATATTTCTCCAAAAGCTCTATCACCGTCATTTAGCCGGTCATTCTCATTCTCATAAGAGTCTTTTCCAAGTCCAATAGACACCTTGTCTCTTTAGAGATGCAATCATCTTCAACTTCCATTCTGAATAGCTTGTGAATGGGGTGAGAAGAGGGACTGATGAGTCCATTCGAAGTTGTGCTTGTTAAAACTTGCAAATCACAATAAAAGGGGCACTGTAAGGTCGGACATCATGCACATTTTAGGCTTTCATCACACCCAACATAATTGATGAAGCAAGCTTGATCAACAATTTCTTTACTTGGGGTATTAAGTGGTAAGCCTTGGCTTCTGGTGCAGTGCTGGAATTTTGAGCTTTTGCTCAAGTTTTCATGCAAGATCTGTCACAAAACCATGTTTTTGAGAGATCTGAGCTTCGTCCTGCCGTGAGATCTGATACCATATTAATCTGTCACAGTAATCTAGGGACTAAAAACATAGTCTCATAAGAGATTTCAGACAATTAAGCATGAAAATGGCATAATGGTGCTGCAATAGGAATTGCATCTCTGTATTAATCAATATAGAATAAGTAATACAATACAATGGTCATGCAAGGTGCATGAATTCCAAGACAATTTGAATACTCAAAGAGATCATTCGAATTGAATGGATGTGTGTAGCTTAACTAAATGTTAGCCACAGTCACCACACATAGTCAACCACCAAGCTAATCAATAACTGACTCTCACGCTAAGTCCTAACTGAATGGAGTGCAATAGATGACTGAGTCTAACTGAAATTGACTCATCACATTTAACTGCATGTCCAACTGAAGTAGGTAGTGCCTTTATAACTCCAAGTAGCTATGATGGAGTTAACTGAAGTAAACATGTCATGAGAAGTGGTTGTAGGCACATGTGTTAGCTCCAGTTCATAAATAATGATAAAAAATAATCAAATAATGAATGGAGGCGCCTTCACAACTCACGTTAATTGATTGTAACAACCAATTAGCATTTAGGTGCATTTATGACACTCAGATCAACCCAGAAATGCTCCATGTTTGAAGGAGGAAGCCCAGTTAGCCTCCCCGACTAAAGGATAAGGATTAGTTGGCCTCCTTGACTGAAGGAGGGCGTGGGTGAGCTCATGATGATGCCATAGTGTGCTCATCTGATGCCAAGTAAGTCAATTAAACTTAGGATAGTGGGTAAATAGGCCAAAATTGACCAAATAAGTGTGCATGTTGGGTAAATGACTCCAACAACCCTTGCATGATGAGTAGTATTGATGCATTGAGCATTTGCTTAGAATTATCCATGTGACTTGGCTAGAGGTGAATAACTCAGAGTAGGGTAGTTCCTTCTTTTAGAGATCATGTGATGGGGCAGGAATATTAGTCCTCAGTTGCACACATTATGCTACTAGAGGTTGACAATTGATCATTTCCCCATTATTGTCCATGAGACTTGGCTAGGGGTGGATCAAGTGGGACAATTCCTTCTCTCGGACACTAAGTGGGGTGGAGATATTAGTCCCTAAGACGACTCAAAATGGGGCATTGTATTCTCTCGAACATCAAGTGAGGTGGAGAGATTAGTCCCTAAATGCTCGGTGATGGGAAGTGCCTTCTCCTGAAGACCCTATGATGTTGTACAGAGATTAGTCCCTAAATGCTCATACACTCATCACTTATGCAATTGCATGGATTTATCCCAGTGAGACTTGGCTAGATCTTGAAACCATAAACCTGAAGCAAGCTTGTGATCAACTTTTCCTTTATATTATTTGTTGAAGACAAGTCATGGCATGAAGAATTTGAAGAAACCTGAGATATGTTTGAGAAGTACACGAGAAAGAAGAATACCTCCTTCATTGCGATGGACTGTTGATGATCGTAGCATCAGTAAGACATTTTTCCTGAGATATGGAGAATGGTGTGACTCTCTTTGAGAGGGAGAGAGAGGGAGTTGGTTGTTCTTTATGATTCTCCTCGATGGACTGAGTTGAGCTGATTTGTACTTCTCGATGGAATGAGTTGAGCTAACTTATACTCCTTGATGGACTGAGTTGATCTAACTTGTACTCCTTAATGGACTGAGTTGAGTATGCCACTTCTCAAGGGACCAAGTTGTGTTGTGTTACTGGGTTGGTGCCTAGTGACCCTTGCTGTTGTGAATCTCATCACTGGGTTGGTGCCCAACAAACCTTGTGGTTGGTATCACTTGGTGACCAACAACCCTTGTGGTTGGAATACTTATAGGTTATATCCATTGTCATCATGTTATTCGTAGCCACATGGACGAGATAAGACCTTTATAATGATGAAGAGATGATTAAGACAAGACAAGATGGTTAGATGAAACCCATAAGCGTTATATCTTTTTGATACCTCCCTAGCTAAGAGGGAGTGTTGGCGTTCGTAGCATCACGATGTTTCATCCTCAAGTCTACCCAAAAAAGAAATAATAAAGAATTATTATTATGTATTAAATGTTAGGATATTTAGACACTTAGGAGTTAGTTAAGATCAACTTGTGTAATATACCCGTTAGGTAAAGTGTGTTTCTTTAGTATGCATTTGTAAATATTCTAATCCGACGGTCACGATATGTTCTAGACATAAATTGATGTAATGGTTCAACTTCTCTTAGATCATACCTACCATTGATCCGTGGCTTAACACACGATTGGTCCATGATCTCTATTTAAAGAGCATGGAGGGTCCTTGGCTAGTTGATCGATTATGAGAAGCTCATGTAACTTTCTTTCTTTTGGATAATAAATTGTTCCAAGTAGCTATTTCGCTGGGGTCGTAGACTATTTCCCTCTCGAGGGTTTTAACCACGTGACAAACATCGGTGTATTGATCTGTGATCTTTTTGTGTGAAGTGGTTGCTCTAGGTGTTCGGTCTTTTGGGAGTACCCTGTGTACCCAAACATTAAATGTGAATGTGGTAAAGTATAAATAGAGATGATTCCTCCTCATTCTCATAAGAAAATTCCATTCAAGTCATCTGATCAAGTGTGTTGAGGAAGAAAAAGTTAGCTCCATAAGAATTGCCCAAGAGAGAGAGGAAAACTAATTCTAAGGTTGCTATATTGGAGGGTTTCTTCTTTTGGTTCTTTGGTTTATCTTCATGTGGGCTATGTATATGGATGTACATTATATCTTGAACTAATTCTCTCATAACAAAGGTTGCTCGGTTTTCTTCCCTTGATTAAAAGGGTTTAATCCTTATTTGTTTATGCTGCAAATTAAAGATTAAAATTATACTTGCTATATCAAAACTCTATCAAACCAGCCTACTTCTGATATGGGTAGAATTCTACTCCTAGAAACCTCTGGGCTGATAATTTGTTTAATTACTTGCAATAACCACTCACTCTTATTCAGTGAAAAACAATTTTAAATATTAATCAAGAAATTAACATACTCTAATGAATTTTAACATTTAAAACACACATCCCAAATATAAATAATGATAAGAGTCACATTTTTTTAGATCTCCACAATTGGTTGGAAAAGGACGGATTCCTGAATCATGAATCATTCAGGTCCATTGCTATAATGATAGAGTCCTAATTTTTAAGGTCTCCACAATTTGTGAATTATTGGCTGTTCATAAAGGTAGGAGTAGTGAATCGTGAATTATCCATGTCCATTGCTTTTTGAAGAGCCCAATGACCGACAAATTGTGACACGATTAACGATGGAGGTTTATTCATGACACAGCCTGAAATAGAATTATAGATCTGTCTGTATTGACTAGGACTATGAGGAACAGAGTTTGAAATTAAGAAAATTTAATGGTTCTAATTTTGCTCAATATTTACGAGTCCAATCCTGCCCTTCATGATTCCTGCAAGCTTACAATGACGTTTATGTATCGGGGTTAGTCTTTGACGTTCCCAACTGCCCCTTAATCATTCTGTCCTTTTCAGTAGCCATGGTGCATAATGTTCGCCCTGAATCATGTCAGATGCAGCATTGTTTAAAATAATACTTCACCATTTTCCACTGTCTTACTGTATATATCATAATTGTGATCATAGTGCTTTCCTTCTCAGCTCCACGAATTCCATGTGATAATAGTGCTCCCGTGCTCATCTCCACGGAATCGTAGTGCTTTCCTGCTCATCTCCACAGAATTATTTATTACGATATAGACTTCACTGTAATGTCAATCCCATCTTCAAAACTGCAAGGACCGTCCCATTATTCTGAAAACTATTGTTTTTTTTCAATATGGTACATACAATCTGATTGATTCACTATTATTCAATCTTTTGATACAAACTGATTGATTCACTATTGAATCCTTCTTCTCACTGGGTATAAGACGACTACTAGACCAGACTTGATCTCCATCCAGTGACAAGAGCGCAACCAGATCAGCAGTTAGAGATCTGAATCAGCAGGACAGTTATAATGATTTCCTTGAAGGGATTTGAGAAATTCAAGCCCCATATTTCTCAGATTATATATCAGATAGCATTTGCAGGCATGTATATCATTGCCAGAGTTTCCTTAATAGATGGAATGAATCACTTTGTTTTTATGGCATTAAGACAGGTTATTGCAACGTTGGTTATTGCTCCTTTTGCTTACGTTTTAGAAAGGTATGTACACTAATTCTTATGTCTATGTTTAGATCTGCAAATAAGTATTCATTGATATCATTCATTTGCCTGCCTGTAATTGAACTCTTGAATTGGAGGTCAAGTGAAAAGTAGTTGAGATCTAACTATGTTGCATCCAGATACACAGGAAAATCGTTCCATAGATGTGAACTAATCCTTCATTGCTTGTTGTAGAAAGCAACGCCCTCCATTGACATGGACCATTATATTACAAATTTTCTTGCTAGCAAGCGGGTAAGTAGTTGTTATTTATACTAGTTTTGTCATATATAAAATATTTTATATAGTAGTATAGGTTTATGGTAGCTATTTAACTTGTGGTTTGTGAATAAGCAGAGGTTATTTTGAATAAGGATAGGCCTCAAGTTATGTGTTATTATTAAGGGTAATTTATATATCAGCTACTAGCTTTGAGTTATATATTTTTGATAATTGTTTATTTTCAATATGAAACCATTGGTATAAAATAATTTTTAAGGAGGTACACTTTCTCATTTTCTTACAATTTAAGAAAAAAAACCTCAACTTATTATGATTGTTTAAATTTTTTTTTTTTAAACTAATTACAAAGTATTACTTTATAGCATTATAAACTTACCTCCTTACAGATAGAGTTATGTAACCTTAGAGTTATGTAAAAAACCTCAACTTATTATGATTGTTTAAAGCTTTTTTCTTTTTAAACTAATTACAAAGTATTACTTTATAGCATTATAAACTTACCTCCTTACAGATAGAGTTATGTAAACTTAGCATTATAAACTTACCTCCTTACAGATAGAGTTATGTAAAAAACCTCAACTTATTATGATTGTTTAAAGCTTTTTTCTTTTTAAACTAATTACAAAGTATTACTTTATAGCATTATAAACTTACCTCCTTACAGATAGAGTTATGTATACTTACACTTTTTTATTTTATTTAAATTATACATTTTGAGGAGTAAAATATATATACATCTTAAGACTAGCACACCCACGTAGTTAGAGGCTGGATCAGGTGGATAGGGATCAAATGGTTGAGAGATAGTTATGGAAGGAATACTGTTTGGAAATAATTTTTTATTCCTCATATTCTTCTAGTTAAATAGGTTCAAATGTGACTTATCTATGTCTAACTACATGTTCTCATGGACATTCTTCAATCTTGGTGTTATTCATTTATCAACTACGAGTTATCCATGCATTGCTACTAGTTATTCATTCATCAAACAGGTACCAATTATTTTTTATAATTGTTTATTTCGAATTTTTAAGTAAAGCTATAATCAATCTATACAATAAGCTTTTTTCATCCTTGTCTACATAGTCCACATAAGGCTGTATTCCACCCCAAATCTCAAATAAAAACTTCTATAATGTTAAACACTATTTCGTCAGAATAGATTCAGGCATCAATATTGCATATCTTGTTAAAATTGTGATTTAACTGTAATACTCACTTAGATTATGGCTATTAATATCAACTTTTTAATTGACTTGCAATTGCAGAATCACAATCACTCAGAATTGCTACATTCAAGGATTGTACTACACCACTTCTACGTTTGGTTCAGCAGCACAAAATCTATTACCCATGTTTACATTCGCAATGGCCACATTATTGAGGTAGAAACTGTTACATAAATATAAATATCACTATTCCATTTTTTTTGGAAATGACAATATTTGTCAAGATGATGATCATGATGACATTTATTGAGATTAATTTTGGTGTAGAAACTTTAATATTATGAAAATTAAAAAGAAAAATTAGAATGTGCTAGGAAAAACGTTCTTGGTGTAATATTTTGTTTTAAAATAGAGATTCTGTTGATTATTGAGTTGCAATGTATAGGGATTTAACAGTCCATATATTGATGATGCTTGTTCAACTTGGTTTCTTATGCTAGACTGGAGAAAGTTGATATCAGAAGTTTGGGAGGACAAGCAAAGCTTCTTGGCACAGTTGTCTCAGTCGGTGGTGCAATGGTCATGACCTTATACAAGGGTCCTGTTCTTAAGTTTTTGTCACCTGGTGTTGAAGGCCATCTGATCACATCGACTAATTCTAAGCCTATTAACATTGTACTGGGCTCCATTTTGGTCTTCGGGAGCATAGTGACTTGGTCTGCATCTATTGTTTTTCAGGTGATATTCATGATCTTACAGTATATTGTCAATTCTAACTTTTCCATTAACTGATTTAATTGTGGTGAAATTGATTGCAGGCACCTGTTCTGAAGAGGTACCCGGCTCAGCTATCATTGACAGCATTCGCATGTTTTTTTGGATCATTACAGTCTGGTCTAATTGCTGTAATCTGGGAGCATAATAAATCTAATATCTGGGCCATTGGATGGAATTTTAAGCTCCTGGGAGTTGTGTACTCTGTAAGCATCTAACATCGAACGAACATAATCATTCTGAATAGAAATCTTTCACAACATTAAACAACAACATATTAATTGCAACAAACGCCAGCTATGATGAAAATGGATAAATATATTGATTTTTCCAGGGAATAATGTGTTCAGCACTGGGGATGTATGTGCAAGCTTGGTGTATAAGCAAAAAAGGGCCTGTATTCGTGGCAATTTTCAGCCCACTGGGCACTGTTGTAACGGCAATTTTGGAGCTTATCATAATCCATGTGTTTCTGCGAGTGGGAAGGTAAGCAAAGAATAGATTCAAGCACAACAACCATTTGTTATCATTTTCTATTCAGGATTAAGGGTTTTACTTTAAATGTGCATTATGTAACTTTGTAATAAGGATACTGAGTACATCTTTTTCATTATGTTAATCTATTTGAAATTTTAAACTTTTATATATTTATGGTTTATTATACATTGTTATTTATCAAATAACTGACACACCAACATAGTTTGTAGGTGGATCAAGTGGATAAAGATTAAATGGTTGGGAGATAGTTAAGATATTCTTCATATTCTTCTACTTAAAGGGTTCAACTGTTAGTTATCCATACCTAACTACATGTTATTACCTACATTCTTCTTCTTATCCATTTGTCAAGTATCACTTATTTTTTATATTCTTTTTCTGTTTTATCTCACATTCTTCTACTTATCTCCCATGCTGCTTATTCATTCATCAAGGATGAGTTATCTCATTGCTACCAGTTATCCATTCATCAGTTAGCTACCGGTTATTTTTTATATTCCTTTTTTTATAATTGTTTATTTTGAATTTTGAAGGACATCCATAAAATAAATCTCTACTAACACTTGTCTCATCCTAGTCAGTAAATGAAAAAGCATATAGTCCTTCCATGAAAAAGCATATGCTGTAATCCACCCTAAATCTCAAATAAAAAAATCTATCAACTTAAATATAACTGAAAAAATCTCTAATCTTATCATTCAGTTATCTACATGTTTAAAAAAATTCCGATCAAAAGTGTATTTCAATTTTCTTCAAAACGATATATGCGATTCTAACAATAATGCTAACACTTGTAGTGTCGTTGGAGCAATTGTTATCGTTTTGGGACTTTATACTGCATTATGGGGCAAAGCACATGACTTAGCAACAGAAGTTGTTGAAGAATCTGAGAACCATATTCAGTTCAGAGCACCAGAATTTGAAAAGGAAGAGGCCACTCTTTGAAAAAGACTTTTGGGAGCATATTCATATTCTGAGCAAACTTACAAAGTTTCTTGGGCGGCACCGTTTCCTAAAGGGAATGCTCTCCTATTGTTTATTAGTGTAACTTCTGGCACGTTGTATTCTAGTGCGACCTTTGTGGTAATGCGGGTCATCTTCAGGAGGAGAGACACTGCCAGATACTTTTTATTTTTAGCTATATCATGACCTGGTGGTGTCAGCATGAAGAAGAGGATACGTGTGACATTTGTTTTAGATCTTTATTAATGAGAAATATATATTTAATATCAATAATTATGTTATTTATGTAATTATTAGATATAGTTGCAGTTAAATGGTGTGAATATTATCGAGTAAATCTTTGGCAGATTGTAAAATATATATGGAAAACACATTTCCTCTGTATGCATTTAAAAAAAATTAAAATAATAATAATTATATTAAAATTAAAAAAAATGAATAAAAATAAAAATAATTATATTAAAATTAAGCGTACATGTTATATTATAAATATAAGATAGGTGTATATTATATTTATATTTATTTAATATACTAGTTATAGATATTTCATTATAGTTTGAACTCTTTTTTTAAAAAGAAGATAAAAGGTTTTTTTATTGAAATTTCTATTTAAAGTCTGCGAATAAATGGTAACTTGAATATATAATTTTGAGATAATTTTAAATTTTTTTTCTAAAATAAGTAGTTTTTTAATTGAGATTTTAGTCTTAAGTTTGTGAATAAATAGTAATGATTAATATTTATCTTTTTAGTAAAAAATATATTATTGAAGTTTTGTTGTTTATGTGATCATTTTCTTATATCTATCTATCTATCTATCTATCTATATATAATATGAGTTTTCTATGAAAAAATACATAATTACTTTAGTAAAATTTAGTTTGTATAATAATTACATGTAATGTATATAATTTAATGTTAGCACAATCACTTAACTTGTGGTTGGTGAACATGGATAGACAAATAAGTAAGCCCCTTATCCATGAGTCAACCTCCACCACTATGCGCATTATCCATACATCAGCCTCCACCACTAAGCCTCTTATCCATCCACCAGAGTCTACCACAAAACCCCACCCCCCTATCCATGCATCAACTAAGAGTTGTAAGTGCAGCTACACAAATCCATGCATCAACTACCTATTATTTTTTGTATTATTTTTTCTTTTATAATTGCCATTATTTTGAATTTTAAATGAATTCCATAAAATTAACTTCTCTCGTCCTTGTGCAATCTAGATAAAGCATAGATGTTAGTCCACCCCAAATTCTAAGATATAAACACCTATCACTGTAATTAGAGTATATATATATAAACATGATGAAATACAACTATTTTTTTTTCCTCGGAAAAATTCATAATTTTATTTCAAAGTGGGACAAAATTACATCTGCACATATAAGAGGATCACTAGGATCCCTACATTGTCACATATTTGCTGTTTCATATTGTCATAACCAAAAATTTACAAAACTGTCCCAAACTGTAAAAGCATATCAGCTACATCACAGAAAATATGGGTATCACAACCCAAATCATAAGTAGTAACTACAAAAACTTCAGCCAAAAATGGACCACTACTGATCAAATATCTCACGAGCACCACCAGAAGACCCACTACCACACAAAAACTCAGATATACTGCCGATAGCAAAAGCCACCACCTTTGAAAATGCCGTCGTCGCCGCAGAGATCCCTAAGGACACAATACGGGTCACCATGCAAGAGTATATCATAGTCACCGCCTCCGCCATAAGGCTGGCGATCTTTCTCTGCAATAGATGATCCAACAGCCTCGAAAGTTAGCAAACCCTCGACCCCAATTCTTGAATCCAAAGCCCACCAATCGTGTCAAATGAGCCATTCGCGCACTCGATCTCGATTCTTGGAGCCGAAGTCCTCGACCTCGGATCTTGGATGAAGCCCACCGATCTTGTAGCCAAAACCCCATAAAAAAAACCGCGGCGAAATCTGTCTGATAAAGCCTGGACGCATTCATTGAAAACCTTGGTGAATGGAAAACACCGGTTTCAATCTCCGCCATGATTCCGCACTGAGCTGGCTCCTCTTCATACTAGCAGGTTTGCAACATTTTCTCCAGAATTTTGAGGCAAGTCGGATCATCGTCTACCACCAAAACTCAAAGACCGGCATGGAACTGATCCGGGACGCCCTCCATTACAGGACTGCTTGCTGAAACACTGTTGATCGTGTTCCCACTTAAATAAATCTCTTTCTTCGCTATTTCTTGAAAACCCTGCGGGCATTCGAACGTAGAACCTGCCCCCATAGTCGCCGATACCTAGGGGACCGTGGGAGATTCGACCTCGCGTCCTCTTCTGCGTCAAAAAGAAGGTTTCTCCTGCAAACTCGGCCTCTGTTTCCACTTTGGTACGCTCGGAAACGGCATGCTTGGTGAGCTCCCTTGGCACACCTCCTCTATATGATGAAATACAACTATTAATATAATGTTCTTTACTATTATTTAAAAATGAATATTATTAAATTTATTCATTATTGAAATTAAGTATCATCTAATTTCATTAATATGAAAAATATACTATATCAAAATTCTATTAAAGTTGAATCTTCAACTTAGTAACTATATAGTTTGAGTTTGAGTTTTGATAAAATTACATGTTCATAAGATTATCAATGTTCAAACAAACAAGATATTTCAATATCTACAAAATAAATTAAAATAAATTTAATAAATAAAATGATACATTTAGACAAAGATTGCATATAAGTAAAATAGATTTAATAAATAAAATGATTCGCTTAGACAAAGATTGTATATAAGTAAAATAGGTAGAACAATATAATTGGATTCTTGTATGGAGAGTAGTAGGTTGATTTCTCTCCCATAATGTGTTATTGGTACTTTTCATAAATCTATCTTAAATGTAAAATTATAAATTGATCTTATTATATAGGAACCTTGTTTATTGATATATAGGTTTTGATGTGATTTGGAAGTATTAAAATTAGATGTAATAAACCAATATTTATATATTATGGATTGTATCATTCAATCTATGTCAATATTAAATTTACTTTTTGTAATTTATTCTCAATACAATATTATTTAATGTCTTTTTATCTCTGCTTTTTTGTTTCTTTTTGTATTTCCATGATTTTAGAGCTTAGCTTTATATGTTGAATTGTTGAGGACATATTTAGTTAAATTGGTTATTTTTAATTAATTGGACAATTCTTTTAGAACTATTGACTTGTGGGCTAATTATTATGTTTGGCTGTACCAATGTTGAAGTTTTATCCATATTTAATGGAAATTGATTTTCAAATTGAAAGCTTAAGTAAAAAATGATCTTTAAAAAAATACATTATATGAATTTGAAATCTTTATATAAAGAAAGTTAAAAGAATTATTTTTATTGTTTTGTGAAAATTGTTTGCTCACTCATATTAAAGTTGATCAAAATTTTGATATTTCATCTTCAAATAACATTTATGAATGATCTAGCAAAATTCATAATTTTTTTTATTGTATACTCTATAATGTTTGTATACGGTTTATTTTTTCACATTAAAGTATCCATTTGATAATTTGAATAGAAATAAATACTTGGTAGCAAACATACGTTTACTAGGTTTCAATATGGAGACAATTAACATGAAATGTCCTTACAAAAATGTGGACGCTACTTTATATAAAAATTTATTTAACACACTATTCTATACATTTGTTTTATATTCAATCTAGTGCCCATATTCTTGCTACATCCCATAGAAAGTCATTTTGTGTCACTGTGTAGCCATGGGCACACGGTATACTATAGCCTCCATTATGAAAACCAGTCCCTTTTTTTTTGGTAGGCTACACTATTCTAATTTGGGTTTGATGTCAATGAAAAAAATACACAGTTAGTTATGTTTCTTTGAGAATGGATTAGGACTATTATATGAACCCATACAGAACAATCTACAACATATTCTTTTTCTTGTAAGAAATAATATCCAGTAGTAAAGGAAGAATTAAAAGAAGCACTCATTATTAAAAATGTATTGGATTTATTTCAAATTATACAATTATTATATTTTGTAGCTATTAAAGTGCTATAGGTTAGTGTAGACAATCTAGTTTTTTCATACCAAAATCAAGCATGTTCTTATATGATCTGTACTTTATCAAATTACAATATTGTTATAATGATGAACCCAAATACTTTTACTTTTACTAAAAGTATGACCGCAACCAAAATTTTGAAGCTATGTTGGGCATGATGGCGATAATCATGCAGAAGTATTGTCCCCTCCTTGTTTCCTAAGTTCGAAGCCTTTTTTTAAATCCCCTTCCATTAATATTAATATAATGATGATGTATAACTTGAGAACTCACTATGACATTTTTTTTCAAACTTTTTCTAAAATATATTAATTTAATTAAATAAATTAAAAAACTAAAATTATAAATGGGTAAAAGTAATTATAGATTTCAAAATCTTATATACGAATTAGTTAACTCCTTCCAACATATTGATATATATAAAAACACTATAAATAAATTGTATAAGTTTAATGAAAGCTAAGAATATTTAATAAGGATATTTTTTAGATAAATTATTAAAGTCAATTACATTTTATTTTTTAGTTAAAGATATGCATTTTACAACACTCTATGAAAGAAATGTGTAACTTTTTGGGTACTCATTAAATTTCAATGTAATATATAGAGAGAGAGAGAAACTAAAACCATAAATATTGCATTACACACTTTTTCAACATTTCCACTTTAACTTTATACTTTAGAGATTTGATTCCTCTAGGCCCTTGGTAGATCCCTTTAAGATATATCTATACTAGTTAAAATAATGGGAACCTAATTGTGATTATGTTCATTTTTCTTTGAAGATTGTAAATTTAAGTTTTAAAACATTATAAAATATTAAGGTAAATATAGATTATAACTATAATGGAATTTAAGTTTAGTATATATAATATTTTTTTCCAATTAAACTTAGTTAATTTGCTCATTTATATAAAAGTGAATGATAACATTAAAACTTAAACATACAAACTGGTTAACTATGATGTTGATGATAGTTTGCATGGCTGGTCTATCAAATTTATTAACGTTTTAAATTTTACATTGATTCACTTAGTACTATCTTGGATTCCATGCTTTGTCAGACCTAAGGATGGAGCCATATCATTAAATCTTTTGTAGAGCATCAAGAATGTATATATAATGTATTTAGAATAAGAATTATATTGGATTTCATGTTTAGAGTTTGAAGAATGGATATTTAATGTATTTAGAATAAGAATAAGAATGATAAAAGATATAAAGTGTAAAGATAAAGATTAAATGATGGTATTTTAGTCCATGAGGTGTAAAATAGACGGTGGATGGGTGTATTGTTATTATCGGGATGCTTGCTTACAAAAAGAAATGGTATTTAAGGTTCATTCCTTGTGTAAGGTCACCTATGGATACTTGCTTTAAAAAAAATGGTATTCTAAAGAAAGTATTACAAGTACAAATAATTTAAATAATAATTATTACTAAAAATAATAAATTCTAATTGATAATATTCTTATTTTTATTTATTTTTAAAATAATAATTCTACTTCAATATGATCAATTTACAATTTTTTATTTCACTATTAATATAAATCTTTCCTTATACATTTATACTAAATTTAATAAAAATTTAATTAAAATGGTTTGAAATCAATATATAAAAGAAAATATTAAATTTAATAAATTCAATGTTCCCCACGGTTTCAGGATGGTGGGATGAGGGAGGGAGGAGAAGGGAAGGGGACCTCAGGGTCTTAAAAATTCTAAAAATATATATATGAAAAATGAAAATCTCAACAATAACAATTCATCACATGCAAATTACTAAATTACTAAATATTACATTCATCATTCTGTAATTATGGAAGGTAAGTCAAAATATGATAAATCAATAATGCAAACATATTACATGATTCATCATGATTTAGAGGTTCGTGGAAAGTTTACAGTTTCCTGTGGGGTGCTAGGAAGTCTATGGGAGGTTGGCAGTTTTGTGTCAGATGCCTAGAAGTCCCCCCAAGTTTAGTTATGGATAAACGAGGTTCCCCATAGAACGAAATATTTCGTTGAGTTTCACCCAAAAACAAAATGTTTAGAAAGGTTTTCCTTAGAGTTTAACCATTCCCGAGACACAAGAAACGTAAAAAAGAGCTTGTGGCCTTACTAGACACCTTTACATGTGTAATACACCTAACAAATGGTAAATTGTTTATTACTTTGAATATTTATTTTTTAATATTTTGACAATAAAATCGAAATGAATGTAATAACTTATTATTATTGAATAATTAAATAGTTAGAGGAATCGAAACTGAACTAGTTGTTAAAAGAATGTTTACTAACCCACAAGGGGAAATGACAAATGGCGAAATCTACTGAGTGAGAACTCAAGTGATGCAGAAGGAATATTCCCCAAAATTAGGTGAAGACTCCTTGTGGAGCACTAAAGAGAAGGAGGCTCATAAATGACCAAGTCCTAGGAAAAATAGTATTTCCATCCAATAAGCAGGAGGCTGGCGATGGATAGGGAAATAATATTTTGATGGAAAGAGATGGCGCATTGATCAACATTTTCCCTTCTGGTTCAGCAAACAGGCTCGAGGGTTCTTGACCAAGTATGTTTTGGCTGCTCTAGGAGTTTGTTGGGAGGAAGGACAACTTCCCTTCTATTTTCTTGACAGTGGGGATAGGTTCTCTACTAAAATTCATTATTGTTTTAGTATTAGTAATTACAATCAGGAAGTAGATTTTAATTCCAAATGTATTATAAACTAAGAATTTAGAATGTATCAACTAGCATTATTTTTATCTTGTTTATTATAAATTCTTTCTTTATATGTTGTTAGTAGTCATTTACTTGTACAATATAGAAATCACATATTACTTTTCCTATACAGAATACCATAAATTTAAACTGTAAACAAATCTTCTCTAGAATTCCCCAATGATAAGCTATTCAAATTATTAACCAAACTCTGCATTAACCAAACTCTGCATTGTTTAATAAATACCGAGACTTAATAGGGAGAGTCAAGAGGCTTCAAAATACAATCTATAATGTATAACTAAATAAATTAATTTAAGTATAATCACAACATCCTAGAGTCGAGAGAATTCCCATGAAGATTCCTTCTCTATTTCAAACAATTACAAATCTAGGTACCTTTATAAATCTCTGTTTCAACATTCTTATATCGAAATTATTCATATATCAAGATAAT
The DNA here is from genome assembly GCA_001517045.1 of Pseudotsuga menziesii. Classification (NCBI taxonomy): domain Eukaryota; kingdom Viridiplantae; phylum Streptophyta; class Pinopsida; order Pinales; family Pinaceae; genus Pseudotsuga; species Pseudotsuga menziesii. The sequence goes on along the minus strand of LPNX010370931.1, from coordinate 108,931 downwards.
AATAGATATAAATAAGATAACTAACTGGGATTTAAATAGAACCCAAATATCAAACTAATATTTGACATACAACTACTAGACATCTGTTCCAATGTTTATCAAGAAAAGTATACATGGATTTGAATTAAAATAATTAATTATGATTTAAACTAAGCCAAAGAAAAATAGCCAATTAGATCTAGGTAAACTAATCGCAACATCTATGAGCTGTAAGGCTTTCTACATAGACTTTAACTCTATTTTAAATTAAATCGACATACAAATTTACAAGCTTCTGTTTTGGCTTCCCTGTCCTCCTTCTACCTTGTACAAACAAACAAAGTCGAGTTATCTTAGTTGAAATCCATGAAATCTCATATCGATTTAAGAGTAAAAAATGAACCTTAGTTGCTTCATACCTGTAAAACCTTTGTGGGTTTGGAAAACCTCTGCTAGAAATCGAAGGAAAGTATTGAAGCTACCACACACAAAAATTAATGGATGAGACTATGCAAAGAAGAATGGTAGCCATGCAGCCATTAAACACCAATAGAAAACATATAAACAGCTCAAAAATCATAGTCTTTAAATGCAATATCCTGATTTTGACCCCAAATTGCATTAAAATTGTATATGATGTAAATATCGTTATTAAATCATGGTGTGGAGCTCAAGGAGAAGGCTCTGCCATCGATTTATCATTTTATGTATCATAAATTAGAAATCGATGCCTATGGTTCTTGTGCTAGCCATGCACAATATAAATTGAGACATCATGTAAATATGCAATTTAATAAAAATACCCACAACTAGCTATGCCAATGCAACAAAAGAGATGGGGGCATGATTTCAAAAGGAATACGGAGGGAAATTATTCAAACCCTTGAGCCAATGGTATAAATCCAAATGTCAATGAGAGAACCCATAAATCTCTCAACTACCCATTTTGTCTTTTGTGCCCAATCATTTATTTCGTCCAGAATTGGTTGAGGTAGTTAATGCATTGGGAATGGAAGAGTATGGTAGTAAAATTTGTATCGGGGCAAACCATCATTTTTGAAAAATGTGTTTTTGATTATTTTGAAATTAAATACCGATAAATGCATTCACATTCCATTATTCACCCATGCGTTCTCTCCCTCACGCAGTTGGAGCAAGCTGAGGAATTTTCATCCCTTTTTTTCTGCAATTTCCTCCATTTTCCATGGTTCGGAAGTACGTTTTTGTGTTGCACAGTGGATGGGTGAAGCGATTCAAGATTTGGGGGTTTGCATAGGTTTTTTTATTCTCGTAATGTCCATGAACCTTTGTTGAAATCAATTTTCTCTCCCATAGTTTTTTTCTCTTTTACCAATTCGTTTTTGGTTCCGAGGACATTTTTCCTTCATGTCCAACAGTTGTATTTTTTTGTTATGTGCATCCCTTTTTTGTTCTGAAAGACTTAGGAGTGGAATAGGCCCAGAATTGGCTTGATAAACCTAGTGAAGAGAGGAAACTCACATAAATATCAAGAGGGGCTAGATAATCTTCTATGCACACCCTGAAGAGCACTGCAAGGGAAGGTATGGCCTAAGGGACTATGTAGTAGTGAAGGGAATACTTCCTTGTGTTGGGTTTGTAGGTATTGTGGAGTCCAAGATAGATAGATCTTGTGTAGGTTTCCATAGCTTTGTGGTTGATCTCACTAGCTAGCAATTCTACCTTTCCACTACCTCAGCAGCTTGATAAACCCAGCTATAGGTTGGATTGGCTGAACCTTGGTTGTATTCGGCTATGTGTGAGCCTAATGTTCCCTAGTTCCTTGTGGAAATCATGCCCATCTCGTGGGTGGAAGTTGTGTTGAGAGATTGATGAGCACAACTGGCCTATGGTTGGGTGAAATGTTGCAGCGACATAGCTAGTTGTGGGGCAGCCAATTTTCAAGATAAGTTCTCTATTGAATTTAAATCCTGCAATGTATTTGTTTTATGAATTATTATGAACATTTGAATGTGTTGAAATGTATTTGTTTCCATTGTATATTTTCATTTTTTATGCATCTATATATGTATGTTTTATTTCAATGCATTTTATGTTTATGTTCATGGGGCTATATCCTTGGTTATGTTGGTTAGACAGTATCCAAGTCGCATCCTCTCTCTCGGCGAGTAGAGGGGAGGGGACTTGACATTAAACTAAGAAAAATATTTCACACCTCCGAAGGGTAAGCATGGTTGCAACATAGCACCATGGAGTGGCTAAGAAAAACCTCCAACAACCATTAACATAAACTAGAAAAAAACCCTCACAACCAAGTGAATGAGGTCATAAAAACCCTACATTATTTCCAATGACAAGAACCATATCAAGGAGAAATGGAGGGATATGATCAATCCTCTCCACAAAAAGCACACAAGGTGTCTTGGTCATTTAATATGCTTGGATGCACTGTCAACTCACATCCATGATTTATGACAAGGTTTTAAACAATTCATTAAAAAACACATTAAACCCTTCACCTTGTAGCTGGCCTCCACTTGTGACTCCCATGGCCACATACCCACCATGGCATAAACATTTAAACATAACCATAAATTTTATCACCCATTCATCGCTTACAAAGCCACAAGCTTTTACACCATCGTATATACCAACATATGCCAAACCGTATATTGAGTAAGGTCAAGACATAAGTCTAACACATAAACAATATGCATAGCAAGTAAAGTGAGGACTAGGTCCAAAAGTATAGAATATAATCCTAGCTGAGAAAAACCCAATAACTTAATCATTTTAAACATTAAACATCACCTTGATAAGGGATGCAATTGGTTGTCATCTTTGCTTGGAGTCAACACTAGATGGGCGACAACCCTGTTGCCAAACATATAAGAAGACCAGTTAAATTATTCATTTAAATAAGTAAAAATTGGATTTCATGACTAAGAAAGATATGTTGCGATGAATAAGTATGAATGTTATAAACATAAACAATTTTAATATGTAATTTTTGAGTTTGTGACAAAATGGTATCAGAGCACAACCATAACACTTGGCCAAAACATCCCAACACTCAAATTGATATAAACTAGAAAATTAATTCTATTTTTATGGTTTGACTCTCTTGCAAACAGGAAGAGAAGAATAACCTTGTTTTTGTAGGAATCATGGAATATGTGGGAATGTCCAGTGAAGGAGAATCACATCCTAACGATCTATAAAACAATGAAGAAGGTAACATTAGAGATGGTGAAATATGGGTATATCTGAATAAAAGTAGGAATGATAACCCATTTGAACTCCTACAAAGAGTAAAAGATTTAAGTGCATAATTGAAACGAGTTAAGAAAGATAATGAATTGATTTTAAAAGAACATGAAGAATTAAATAATGTTTTGTTGACTAAACTACATAATAATGAAGAAGAAAAAAATAAAGGGCCTGAATTAAATATGGAAAGAACTACACCTTATAAGTGTGAGGTAAGAAAACTAGAATTTTCTAATCATCAGGATGGATCTTCAAGTGAAGAATCAATTGAAGATAGTAATGAAAAATATAAAGATTCAAGTGAAAATAACAATAATAATCATTAGAAAAAGAAATAGAAACCATATGAAGAAATTTTCGTTGAACTTTAAAAAGATCAAACCTCATATGTTCAATGGAGAAATCAGAAAAGGAGAAGAAGCATAAGCTTGGTTGTTTGGGATGAAAAAGTACTTCCATATTTGTAATTATTCTGACGAACTGAAAACAAAAATGGCAATTTATAACCTAACAGGAAAGGTTGATATTTGGTGTCAAGATATAAACAAAGTAAAAAGCATTACATAACGTTATGTAACTTGCAAAACTTTTAAGAAATATTTGAAAAGTAAATATTTATCAGAACAATATTACAAAGAGAAAGATAAAGAATTTTAGGAATTATGATTAGGTGCAATGATTATCAAGGAACTTTGCAACAAATTTTTAATTTTATTACGTTATGTACCTTACAGTATTGATGAAAACCCAAAAATTCAACATTTCCTTAGAATTTTACCTGTTAAGTTTAAAGAGGGAATCGAATATTATGATCTGAAAAATCTAGAAGAGACCATGAGAAAAACAAACTTCTGCTACAATCAAAATAAAACCAAATGAGAGAACATACCTAGTTGGAAAAATAAAAGATGTGAAAGTTTTGAACAAAAAAAGTAAGGTACTAAGGTTTATAAGAAATTGGGAAATAATTATAAGGGATACCAAGGGAATAATTTTAAAAATGATAAACAGTAGAATCCTGTAACAATAAAAGAAAGGGAAATTGTCACAAAACTATAAAATCCACAAATAAAAATTTGTTTTGCTTTAACTAATTAATATTCTTGTCGTATCATGTAACTATTGGTCGGAACACCTTGATATTCGTTGTCATAGATATTTGATTCATATACATGTGAATTTAACTTGATTTGTTTAACTATTGCATGACAGGGTAATCCCTCTATTGGTGCTGTCTCCAAGTAGTGAAGACTGGAACGCAGCCTCACCAAAGTGATGTTTTTAATCCTTAAGTTTACTATTAATGTTTGGGTGTTAGGACCTAACCCTAAACCTACAGCTTAGTCCTAGCTACCCTTTTGGTTTATCTTTGTTGTTAAACCCACCCCTCACAAGTCATGTTTGGAAAGGGTGGTTGCAAGAATAATTGTATTCAGTTTTTAAGATATGATGAGACCACTGTAAGAACTTAATCCAAACATTATGGTTTGATGGCCTTATCCCACTGGATTTACACCTCATGGTTGAAAGATTAAACATATGGTTTTCTATGTATTTATGTGTAAGTAATGGAGGGAGGCATAGGGGGATGCCAACATAGAAGGTTTTAAATGGATTGTAATAAATTTTAAAATCCTTGGCCCTTGATGCAAGTTGACAAAGCAGCCCTGCGCATTCAAGACATGGTTTGATCACATGCATTATGGACTGAGAAGGATATCGACCCTACACTTGTCATGATCTGGTACATAGGTTTTTAATAGGGTTTAATGAATCTTTTTGTTTTCATGAGGGCTTGGATGCATTCATTTGGCTAGTCACATTTTCTTGTGAAATAAATTCAACCACTCCATGGTTTTTCTACACCAGTATTACTCATTTCTTTTCACGGTATGTTAATGAAAGATTTGCTTCAGTACATACCTGAGTTCTGCTTGGTGGTTATTATTAGTCTGGTTAATGGAAATGTGTTCGCCATTATGGCCTTGTAATTCTTATTTCGCCGTGAGGTTATGAGGGAAGCCAGTCGCCTTCTTAGTGTTTTTGTCGAGGCTTTGCATCCTGCCAAGTTTCTAACCAGGTAAGGAAGAAATTTATTCCATTAACCTTATACAGAATTCGATTATTAAAGGTTTTACGATGTTTACATTACAATATTCTGTTGTTTTTTTGGACAGGTGAAGGCAAGAAGAATGAAAAGGCTTCGGATAATCTTGCTTCACCCTTACGATTCGAGCTTGGATTTCAGGTAATGATTTGCAGTGGGTTTTACTTTATTTATCTTTCAATACGATTATAGTTTGAACATGGCACTAATTGACAAAGTTTTCATGTAAATGTAGGTCACTAAGCATGTCCTGGTGAGAGTGGTGACAGGGTCATCTCCTTTAAGTTTTCCTCCTTCTTTGTTGATAGGTGAGATTTTTTATCCAACTCTGTTTAAATTAGAAGATGCATTTTTTTATTTTTGGTCATTAGTATTATACTAACACCACTTAGTTGGTGCATGTAGGTACCGGCGTGGTTTGTCTTGGGTTGTACAAATCGAAACCACTAACAGTCATAAGTTAAGACTCTTGAAACATGCAGGGTTAATATGGTTTCCCAGTGGTTTGCTTCGTGGTTCCAAAGGAATTTAAGGCTTTACAACCACTAAGAAAATATGAAGATACTTTTTTTTTCTTTTATAAAAATACTTATGAGTCCGAACTTGGCTACATTTGTAACAATGTGGGCTTCACATCCTCTCACACTCATATTCACACTATACTCCATTCCCGATACAAAATAAGGTACGCTTCATATCCCTTAGTGTTAGATGTCTTTATTTCTATTGCATATTGGAATGGATTGATTTCTGGTGTCATTCAGTCTGTTGTGGTACACCCCAAGCCATAGGAATTTTCTCTCCGTAATAGGATTTAAAGAAGGAATCACAAGTAAGACAACAATTTATTTAATGAAAAATAAGGAATGATCACCCAACTCATAGATCTAAACCTAAACTCCCTATAAACATCATCATGTCTGATAAACAAAATAAACTGGAAAATTGACAAATCCCAACCAGAAGTTAAGGAATATAATCAATTATTACAACTTCTTTTTCATTTTGGGTATTCATACCCGTTTAGATGAGATCTAATTATTTAAACAAAACCCAAAAAGAACTAAACGAAAATATTGCATTCAATCAAACAAAGTATTCATAGATACACTAAGTAGATACGAAAGGTTTCTTTCATAGAATAGTGAACTAGTTATGAAGTTAACATATCCATGATTTAAGAAACAGTAAACCAACAACAAAGAGTTACCTATTGAAAAATCATACCGACTAGAATTAATTAACACAATTAATTATAAATATATAGACTTTGTTCTCAAGAGTTCATACTCGAGCATCCATACCCGAGAATAGATCGATCTAGAAAAAAATTAATAAGCAACATGATCATGATATATAGGTAATAATAGAGATCCAAATTTTTAATTAACATTCAAAATCGAATTACATATAGGATCTTAACAAAAAATTCCAACTGTCAAGATTATAGGGGCCATAAGCCAACACATGGCATCAACGGTCTAAAGCTAGAAACACAATGTATAGTCTCCATACAAATATGGTTGCAAATCTAATGCATTTGAGTGTGAGAGGATGTGAAGCCCACACTGTTAACTGGGAAGATACAGTGTTTGTGCACATTCTGTACCACAAATGGAGTAGAGGATGGAATATGAACACTCTCAAATATATGAGCAAGATAAGGGGATGTGGTGCCCCTCTGTCCAACACTAGGGTCCACACTAGGACTTGAAGAGGGTGACAGGATACTAGTAGTGATATCAGGAATGCTGAACATAAAAGGACCCAAACTCAAGAGAACATAAATATACTCAAGTAACCACGATCCCTAAAGTCAACTAGTGCACAAAGAGCATACTCCTAAGAAAATATACATCTAGATGCAGACAATCCAAAGGGAGGATAAATGAGCTCCCGAATGTAGCAGGTATGTCTCACTTAGCAGAGGGCTAAAAATCCCATGCACTATAAGCAGAGGTGTGTAACCAATTATAGTGTCCTGTAGCTTCAACGCGTAAAGCAACTATGTTTTCCGGCCTCTACGTGGCTAGGACACTCACATAATAAACTCTGCAAGTACCCCCCTGCGATACCTAGGTAAGGAAACTAAGGTCACCCGAATATAACCAATGCTTAGGAGGGCAGTTGCAGGCATGATCGATGGTATGGGTAGGGTAGAAAATCTAGAAGATCGAAAGCACCAACAGGTACCTCAAAAGACCCCATATAGGAATACGATTTTGGAAATATCTTCGACGCTCGCAGAAAGTGGCCAGGGGATATCATAACCACAATAGTGTACGCTTCCTTGTGCTTAAATCCTGTGTAAGAGGAGATTCTTGAGAACACTAATTATACCAAGGATTTCACTCTCTCACTTGGAAAGACACCTAGTTGTTTAGTTTAGTAGTCTTGGAGAATTAACTTAGAACGAACTATTCGAAGACTCTAAAACCTAATCTTGTTGATGTACCCTATCAAAGAAAAATGTGTAATTCATTTTAAATTAAGCATTGATTTTAGTGGTTTTGATTACCCAAAGGGAAGCGACCGTGCAACCAATGATGTTATGACTCAACAGTGAAAGTAAATGTGCACACCTAACAAACAATGCCAAGTGCAACTTTGACTAAATGAGAAAATGGGGTATGCCACTACATGAGATGCATAAATATTCATTCCTTTTTGAATGCCAATGCAATATTTCCTATATGAAATCCTAAACACAACTCTCATTGAAGCAATCCAATGAAAGTAACTCCTTAAATCCATATGTGAGATGCAAGTAAGAATGCAACTATTATGCATTTTTAATATAAAAGAATGAAAATGCAATAAAAGTCATTAAAATCCTAGGTCTCAGCAACAAGCATCAAACACAAGCCAAGCAAGATATCGAGACAAAAATACTAATGCACTAATGGAAAAAGGAAAAAGAAGATAAATGACAAGAAATACTTTCAAAGAAAAATCAATGAAAAAGTGGTCTCCAGTCACAAAAGAAGCAGTCAACAGACAACATCAGTACCCAGGAAGATGCAGCCACATTTACAACCCACCTAACAACTTCTGACAGCAAACTCAACCAAAAAAGCGAATGTGTACGCGAATGTTCAAAGAACAGTAGCATATGTACGCGAATTTTGGCCAAAAACCTGCATGTATACATGACTTTTGGCCAAAAACCTGCATGTATACGTGACTTTTGGCCAAAAACCTGCGTATGTATGTGAATTTTAGCCAAGAACCTACTTATACAGAGAATAAAGTTGTAAAAATCAGGCCAAGGGTCAAACCACTCGATGGGAGTGTCAATGGATGAACATACTACTAAATACGACACAGAAACAGGGAGAAACAAATAATAATTCAAGCACATTGTGCCCCCAAACCTGAAAGAAAAACAAGGAACATTCCCAGTGGAGTCGCCAACTTTTTTTTACAGAGAGAAACTTCCTATGGATTGGGGTGTACCACAACAGACTGAATGACATCAAAAATCAATCCATTCCAACATGCAAGACAACTCAAGACATCTAACACTAAGGTATATGAAGTGTACCTTATTACGGATGGTTGATGTAGATCCCCATTGAGCTTTTCGAACATGCTTGTATTGACAAACTGCTATTAACAACAACAAACAAGACAATAATGCTATATATCAAGGTGTTAGTCCTACTCTAGCATATATAAGCAATCATGTATAAGCAAATAAACAGAGATATAATAGTGACAAGCTCTGCTGACACTTCTTTGAACCCAAGAAATTGAGTTCTCCACGTGGGCCTCCACCACTTCAATCCTCCTGTTGAGGCCTATAAATTTGCAGGGAACAACAACAAGGGATTCTCCCCAGTCAATGTTCCCAACTAGTCCGTGACTGTTTGGTGTAGGGAATCCGTCCAGTTTGCGGTCCGGCTACCATAGGTCAAGTAACAAAAACAAAGGGTTTTACCGGTTGCGACCCGGTCCACCTTATGTATTTTTGTATTTTTGACTTTAAGTATGATATGCAACTGCCTATCTAAGATACAGATTGATGAAGAATGCAAGGAGTGGTCACAATGTGATGTGCAGGTTCTTACCTCTCGTCTTAGACTCTCATGCATCTAAATCACACACAACTAGAAAAACAATACTAACTACGCTATCCCTAGGGAGAAAGATTATCAATTCATGAGTAATGTAGTACAATTCATATGTTAAGATAAATCACAGATAGCTGTTCTTAGGATCAAAACACATAAACGTAAATAAAATATACATGACAAGGTAGCTCATCAACTATTAAAATATTCATTACTCATAGTGGAAATTATCACAGAATAAACCAGAGAACATTTATGTAAGAACATAGGTTTAGAAAGTTAGAACAATCTCACGGTTAATGAAACACAGCTGAAAACGAAATAGTCCCCCTTCAACATCGTTCATTTCATCACATTTGAACATTCCACATAGCACTTTCTCCAATAGGCAAAAAATTGTAATTTATTATTGCAAAACGAAGTAGTTCCTCTTACAACAAGTAGTTCACAAGTTCCTTTGGGAAAGAGCCCCTTTTCTGTCTCTCTCTCCCATACATATACCAAAGGGGGAAACCTTTATGGTCCCCAACCATTCCCTCTCACTATTTTGTCACTTTGTGAATGCTCATGATTCCAAACGTTACATTCCAGATAAATATTTTATAAAAACTCAGGAAAATATAGGTAACTGATGGAGTGCCCAAGCATGAGCTTTTGCTTTCTAATGATTATGCTCGACCATTCCTCAGTCTCCTTGCAGACCCTCATAATTTTCTTCGTTGAGCAGTGATTCTGCCATCTTATGCTTTAGCATGCTTTGTCCTCCAATTTGCACCTTCTTTGCTGCAATAATCTTCAACAGGATTCAAGAAACTGCCATGTCTATCTGCAAACAAGGATAATTCATCATAAATTCCATCTATCTTTAATAAACATAAACCATGATATTAAAAATGGGTAGTAAAGAAGAAAAATCAGAGCTCGGTTCCTATGTGCGAAATTCAACTTAAACAAGGCACATGGGTCCCTTACGAAAAAAGAAGACCTCATAAAAAATAGCAGAACGACCAAGAAAAGAGTGCGTAAAAACCCCCATCGACGAATCGAAACACTTGACGTCAGCTCATTAGTGGATTACGAAACTACAATGGCGGGTAACCTACACTCTAGGGTTTCCAGCACACAGACTAAAAAGGCGCAAAAAAACATCAGGTGTTGGATCCTCTGCAGACATCAGATAGCTAGTGAGCTACACAGCCACAATGACAGAAGTCCAAATGTCAAGAAAAACCACAAAGCAATTGGCATCAGAAAAACAAAGAACTAGACATCGACGAAAAGACAAACAATCTGATGAGGAATTAACCTATTTTGGAGCTGCAACGATGGAAGTTAATCTGCCTACAGTCTCCGATCAAAGTCAAAATATTTTCCAAAAAATGCAAAGCAAGGTTTTTTTCTTTTTCCAAATAGAAACCGAAACAGAAAACTATCAGCACCATGTCTGACTGACTCCCGAAAGCACAACGACTGAAAAAACACGTTAAACATAACAGATGAAACAACTTACCACTGGCAGAACCTTATCGTCCAAAATATGCACAGACCAAGATGAAAAATCAAATAGCAAGGAAACAACCTCAAATAATCCAACATGTAGCAGAGTGGGGCAAACAAGATAAAAAAGGAGGGTCAAAAATTTCAAGAAATTTGGGAACAGTTGCAGTTGCAACAATTGGCGGCTCACTGGTGAATCCAGATCTCTAAATAAACTCATCCTTGAGCAATAGACTATTTAGTAGTGGAACTGACATGCTGAATTCTTCTAGATGTCTGAATTCCCATCATGTCTGTAATCATTGACGATAGTCCAAATTTTTTGGGAATGGAAACCAAAATCTCAAAGCTAGGATGACTCTTTCGAGGATTTTAAGTAGGTGGAATTCATTTCAACTTTATCTTTGGGTAGCTTCCAGCTTAGATGCCATAGGATTAGAACGCATGGTGGACAGAAATATTCGTTTGTTCCCCATTCCCGTGCCAATTGCACTTTTGTGCCTTTTGGACGTTTTGTCCTTTCTTTTGAGTCCTCTTGCATGCCTTTGTTTCTGAACGTTTAGATTTAGGCTCCTCTATCCATAGTGTCCTTTTGTGTGAGAGATGCATTTAATTTTCAGCTCATGGATGGAGAGGAACTTTTGGCAATTTTGTACTCATATAGTTTAGTACTTCGTTTTGACACATACTGCTTTCTTAGGAGATTTTTTTTTTACTCTTATTTGCCTTTTGGCTTTCAATTCTTGGCATGGGATCATTTAGATATAACATTCTGTTTACCATGCTCCCTTTTCCATGGGTCTTTTGCTGTCAACCCCTAGGACGTTTTAGATGTGAAATGGATGGAGCCTCGAAATAGTATTCCTGACCTCTAATTCTGAGTTATTTCAAGGATTAGGTTGGACCTCGAAGTGTTCATAGATGATTTAGGAAAACTATTTACTAGAATAAATTCCAACAGATCCAAACAGTCCAATGCCCAAAGAATCTAAGTTTATCAAGGGTCCTGATGCTCTCCATGCAACCAAAAGTTTGCTTCCTTTATTGGAATCAGAAGAAAACTACACTAAACAAACAGGGAAAATAACAAATCAAAGTGGCAAAACAAGTCAATTATTTATATACAAAACGGAACAAAATAAGACAAAATCAAGAAAAATAAGGCTTAAGAACTAAACCATTTACTGGTAAGTTCTCTTCCCATCCCTATAAATCCTGCAACTTATAGGTTGAGGGGCCAAGATTTTCCGCAATTTGGAAAGGGCCTACCCATAACTGTTGAAATTTCGTGTCTTTTCCTTTCTCATCATGAGGGCGATCCCACTTGAGAACCAAATCTCCCACCTCAAATTCTTTTGTTCCAGCTTTGTGCTTATCAAGCCACCTCTTCACTACCTCCTGTTGTTGTTTAAAACGTTCTCTAGCCTTGGATCTAGATTCTTCTGCCTTCAAAATATTATGTATCCTCATCTGCAAAACTTCATCATCTGATCCTCTTGATTCATGAGCTATTATGGAAGAGGGTAGCATGATATTGGGGGGTAGAATGGCCTCTTTTCCATAAACAAGGGTATACGAGGACACACCTAACGAAGTATTGGGGGTGACCCTATCATCCCAAAGAGCATTTGGTAATGCTGAGTGCCATCTCTTTTGGTTTTCTATCACAGTCTTTTTTAAAATTCTAATCAGATTCTTGTTTGTAGATTCAACCAAACCATTTCCTTGTGGATAGTAATTTGCAGAGTAATGCAACTTAATTCCTTTCTCATGAGAAAATGTATTTAATCTAATAGAGGAAAAATAAGTAGCATTATCAAAAACTAGAGAAATTGGAACTCCAAACCTGGTCATAATATGATCTTGCAAGAAGTCCATGACCGCATCTTCATTCACTTTGCGCAACGGAATGGCTTCGACCCAACGAGTGAAGTAAACGGTTGCTGACATAATATACTTGTGTTGTAGGGAGGAATTTGGCTTTATCTCCCCAATGATGTCCATCCCCAACTGCTCGAAAGGTTTTGTTACCATCACAGGATTTAATGGTCCTACTACTCTGACTTGTCTTCCACCACACCTTTGACAAATGTCGCACTTTCTGACATTGGCGTGTGCATCTTTGAACAGTGTGGGCCAATAGTATCTGTCTCTGAGAATTTTATGAGCTGTAGTATCTTCAGAGAAATGTCCTCTAGTAGGCCCATCGTGTAAATCTATCATGACCTTCTTCACATCTTCTTTCTCTAAGTATCTAAGAAGAACTCCAAAAAAAAAATTTCTGAATAATATTCCTTCAATAATCTGATATGAGGCTGATTTCAGACGTAGTGCTCTTCTTTGCTTAGAATTCCAATATTGTGGTAACAATCCCGCTTGAAGGTAATGCACAAGGTCTCGATACCAGGAGTCCGGAGCTGTGAAAAGAGGACATACATCCATTAAATGTAACTCAGCTTCATTTTCCCAGTTATTTTCTTCATTGTCTTTATTTTTCAGAGATTAGCTTGCACAATCCCTATCCTTTAACTATGGAGGCTGGCTCGAATTTGAGGTCATACTCCTGTAGAGTTGTTACCAAGTTGCCTCTTTTTTCTCCTAACTTTTTTTGTACGAAAATAGACCTCATAGCTAGGTGTGGAACGATTACCTTTGTCTGGTTCTTAAGTATGTATGGTATGAATTGTTTTACCGCTTTGAACACGGCATAAGCTTGTTTATCTATAGCTGGGTAATTCAATTCGGCCCCTTGTAGACCAGTGCTCATAAATGATATGGGGAACTCATCTCCCCCATCTTCCTTCTGAGTAAGCACCACTGCTAGCGAATCGTCCGATGCGAAAGTGTACAAAATAAAATCTTTCTCAAAATCCAGACTCTTGAGGGAGGGTGCATGTGCAAGCGCTGTCTTTATTTTACTAAATGCATTCTTCTCTACATCAGTCCACTTGAATTGTACACTTTGTTTTACCATTTGTTGCAAAGGTTTAACAATTTGAGCGAAATCTGGCACAAACCTTCGCACGAAATTTATTGTCCCCATAAATTATTGCATGCCCTTTTTGTTATGGGGTAAGGGAAACTATTCGATAGCTTTGATCCTCTCAGGGTCTATGGAGATCCCCTTCTTAGAAACTACGTGACCCAACAACTTACCTTCGGTAACAATAAACACACACTTCCTGGGGTTTAGTGAGATACCATATTTTTGACAGCATTCAAAAATCTGTTTTAGATGGAATGCGTGTTCCTCCCTTCTCTTTGAGAATATTGTGATATCATCGAGGTAAACTACAGCACTGCGGCCAATCAGTCCATGGAAAGCTATGTCCATAGCCCTCTGGAAAGTAGCTCCAGCGTTTATGAGTCCAAAGGGCATCCTTCTGTAAGCAAAAGTACCCCATCTGGTTCTAAATGTAGTTTTTAGTCTATCTTCTTCAGCTACTAACACTTGATTGTAGCCAAAGAATCCATCTAATAAAGAGAATAATTCAGAACTCGAAACCATTTGCAATATCTGTTCCATGGGTGGGACAGGATAATTGTCCTTATCTGAAGCACTATTTAAGTTTCTGAAATCCACACATAGTCTAATTTCTCTGGATTTCTTCCTTACTTGTACCAAATTTGAAACCCATTATGAGTGTCTAACCTTAAAGATAATTCTAGCATCCAACAACTTCTTTACCTCATTTTGAATTAAAGGTTCTAATTTTGGATGCATTTTCCTTAAAGGCTGCTGATAAGGTTTGATTCCAGATCTGATGGGGATAACATGCTGAATAATATTGGTGTCATATGTCTTCAAATCTTCATACGTCCAGGAAAAAACATCTTTGTATTGTTTGAACAAACTGATGAACCTATTCCTTTCACCTGGAGAGCAACGCTTTCCCAAATTCACATATTTGGGATCAATTTCAGTCCCCAAATTAATCAATTCGAACTGTAGAGACGAGATATGAGTCTTCCCATTCACTGGCCTTTTGAATTTCTTGTTTAAATCAAACATTTGCTCCAAATTCTTGACTCCTTTAGGAATAAAATTATCGAATTTTAGCTCGGCTTGATGTTCTTCATTGTCAATAATCGCCCCTTTGAAGGTCTTATCATTTGTTAGGCATTCTAGAATCTGTTGATCATCATCAAACACTCGTAGATTGGTGATCATATCTGGAACTGAAGGCTTGAAAAGCAATTCAACAAAGCACCGATTATTAGAGGGCACAAGCCTCGCAGTTGAGGTGGCCAACAAGTCAGTTGCCGCATTCTTAAGTCTAGGAATCGATACAATGTTAAATGCATGGAAATATTTAAGAAAATCCCATAATTCATTTTGATAAGCTTTTAAATGAGGAGAAATACAATGTATTTGATTTCAAATTTGTTTTACAATTATTTCAGAATCCCCATACACTTTCAGATTTTCTACCTTTAATTCAACTGCTTTTCTTAGTCCTTGAACTAGTGCTTCATATTCAGTTGTGTTATTGGTGCATTCAAATTCTAACCTACATGAAAGAAAATGTTTATTTTTCTTAGGATCAATCAGGACACATCCTGCTCCTGACCCCTCTAAAGTTTTAGAACCATCAAAGAAAAGCGCCAAAAAATTGCTTACCACTACTGTGCGTGAATTAATGCCTACATCTACAGTTAAGTCTACTATTTTACAATCGATCTCATCAGCCTATGAGAACCGAAGGAGATTAGGCTTAGCATCTGATGTATCGCTGGCTTCTTCTGCTTGATAATTTCCTAGTTCTAGTTCAATAAAGTAATTTCCCAAAACAGAATTTACTAGTTCATTTTTTTTCTTCGAACTGAGTAACATTGTGTTTCATGTGTGATTCCCTTAAAAATTTAATCTGATCATTTGGGATTCCTTTATAAGGTAGCTACAGATGTGACCAGTCCGAGGCAAAATATCCACTCAGCCTTGCCGACCAATCTTTGCTCAAGACAAGTCCATAAGCTTCAAGTATGTCAGCTACCACAATGTCAATAAATTGACAGACCTTATCATTTGAAGACAATCAAATGAGAACATCCTCCATTTCCCCAATTACCTTCACATCCATTCTATCCAATTGAATAACCCTCTAGGTATATGGTGTAGGTTGCCCATTTATCTTTTTGCAGACCAACAATGGCATAATGTTGACTGATGCCCCCAAGTCTACTAGGTAGTTATGCATGTTGTGGTTGAAAATTTCAAAAGTAAGGAGAAAAGGTGGAGTCTTGCATTTAGGCTTACCTCCCACACTTGCTTCACCAATTTCTTCTTCTTGGGGCTGATTGTCAGTGGGAAACTTTTCCTCTGATATTTCAAGTGCTTTCAACAGCTTTTCTTTCTGTTGTGGCACATTGCACATCTCAAATAATGAGATGTTCGCCCTTACCTTTTTGATATCCTCCACAATGTCATAATCCATCTTATGTTCTGTGAGATTCGGTTTAACATTATTTATCTTTTCTTCATTGGTCTTAGTAGGCATGTTGATTTGTCTAGGATTTTGATTGGTGATGTTAAATTCCATAATTTTATTAGCTGAGGAGTTTTTTTGAAATTTCTTAACATTCTTTTGAAGTCTCTTAATTTTTGGGAGCATAAGACTGTTTTCCTTAATCAACCCCTGGCTTCTCTTCGTTACATTTGTTTCCAGGATATCTTCATGTCTCATATCCTTTTCTTCCTCAGCATCAAACAATGATACACATTCCCATAAAACCATGGCCTCATCCTCCTGTTTTTCTGTTGATTTATTGTTGTCTTTCCCTTCTTCATCATTATCCTCGGTTAATTTGGAATCCAACAGCTGATTCATAACCAACGTCATTGAATTTATCCATTGAGGGAAATTCTTTTCAGAATGGGGTTGTTGGTGAAAAATGCGAAAGTTATCCATCCCTACCTCCATTAAGTTCATAGATGCAAGGCCATGCGAAGGGGGTTGGGATTGATTGTTATCTTCCCTTTTCTTGTAATAAGGCTTATAAAACTTTTGGAATTCCTTTTCCTTTTCCAATTCTATTATTATGTTATAGATCTTCTGCATCATCTTTTCCATTCCTTCAAATTCTGGTGACTGCTCCTCTTTAGACTTAGTAAATAACAAAGCTTTCCTCCCAACGATTTTTTCTCCAGACTGCTCAGGATAGTCTTCGATGCTTTCTTTCTCAGCCTCCACTCTTTTGGCTTCTTCATAAGTCTCTGATAGCATTGGTTTGGCTTTCATTTTGGCAAACATGGCTAGCTCGGGTCCTAGAGCTGAAGCATAATACTCAATCAGAACTTTATCTGAGGCTGTGTTAGCTTCAAAAAAATTCTTAAGATACGTTGCAAATCTTTGGGTAAAACTATGCACCTTCTCTTTTCTTTCTTTCTTTAAGGCACATAGCCCTTTCATGCGAGCCACATGAGTTTTTTGGGTTGCATATTTGCTTCTGAAAATCCTTTCAAAGGTATCCCAGTCTGGGATAGAGTTTGCAGGAAAACCAAAATACCATGATACTGCTACTCCTTTAAGGGTATGCGGAAAAATTCTACAAACGACATCCTCATGTTCCCCTGCCCTCAACCCTTCTATTTCCAAATAAAAACTTTGTAAATGGTCATCTACTAACATTTTCTCATTCAGATCAAACTTAGGCAGCATCTTCTCTTAAAGCCTGAGGTAAGTCATGCAACAGAGGTGTTAAGTTCAGCGGTGATCTGGCTTTCCAAGCCAGTGGTGGATTTGGTGGGTTATGTGGCTAGTTTGCATTTACACCTACCATGAGTCTAGGTGGAGAGTGAGGAGGTGAAGGAATAGGATTCCACACAAGAGAATAGTAAGGTGTGCTTGGGCCTACTTGATTCAAAGGCTGAACAACTTCCTGTAGAGCTACTTCTACTAACTCTTCCAAATCTCCGACCAACACTGAATCTTCCAAGATGGGACGGTCTTTCTTCTTGTATTCTCTTTTGGGTAATTCAAGGATAATGGGTAATCCTCCAATACTCTTTACATAATCCCATGTGTGTCTTCTCAGATCATTTACTACTTGGTTGTCCACAGCAAACAAATGTTCTCTATTCTCTTTAGTTTTTGGATCAGGAAATAAATTGCTTTCAAAACTATCACAGGTGGAGTTATTTATTTCCTCATCCAACCATGCACTTGCGGCCCTCCTTCTAGCACCAGAAAACTGTTGAGGCCTAGAAATTCACAGGAAACAATAGCAAGGGATTCTCCCCAGTCAACGTTCCCAACTAGTCCGTGACTGTTTGGTGTAGGGAATCCGTTCGGTTTGTGGTCCGGCTACCATAGGTCAAGCAACAAAAACAAAGGGTTTTACCGGTTGTGGCTTAGTCCACCGTATGTATTTTTGTATTTTTGACTTTAAGTATGATATGCAAGTGCCTATCCAAGATGCAAATTGATGAAGAATGGAAGGAGTGGTCACAATGTGATGCGCAGGTTCTTACCTCTCGTCTTAGACTCTCATGCATCTAAATCACACACAACTAGAAAAACAATACTAACTACGCTATCCCTAGGGAGCAAGATTATCAATTCATGAGTAATGTAGTACAGTTCATATGTTAAGATAAATCATAGATAGCTGTTCTTAGGATCAAAACACATAAACGTAAATAAAATATACATGACAAGGTAGCTCGTCAACTGTTAAAATATTCATTACTCATAGTGGAAATTATCACAGAATAAACCAGAGAACATTCATGTAAGAACATAGGTTAAAAAAGTTAGAACGATCTCACGGTTAATGAAACACAGCAAAAAATGAAATAGTTCCCCTTCAACATCGTTCATTTCATCACATTTGAACATTCCACACAGCACTTTCTCCAACAGGCAAAAAATTGTAATTTATTATTGCAAAACGAAGTAGTTCCTCTTAGAACAAGTAGTTCACAAGTTCCTCTAGGAAAAAGCCCCTTTTTTGTCTCACTCTCCCATACATATACCAAAGGGGGAAACCTTTCTACTCCCCAACCGTTCCCTCTCAATATTTTGTCACTTTGTGAATGCTCATGATTCCAAACGTTACATTCCAGATAAAGATTTTATAAAAACTCGGGAAAATCTAAGTAACTAACGAAGTGCCCAAGCATGAGCCTTTGCTTTCTAATGATTATGCTTGACCATTCCTCAGTCTCCTTGCAGACCCTCATAATTTTCTTCGTCAAGTTGCGATTCTGCCGCCTTATTCTTTAACATGCATTGTCCTCCAATTTGCACCTTCTTTGCCGCAATAATATTCAACGGGATCCAAGAAACTGCCATGTCTGTCTGCAAACAACGAGAATTCATCATAAATTATGTCTATCTTTAATAAACATAAACCATGATATTAAAAATGGGTACTAAAGATGAAAAACTAGAGCTCAGTTCCTATGTGCGAAATTCAACTTAAACCAGGCACAGAGGTCCCTTACGGAAAAAGAATACCTCATAACAAACGACGGAACGACCAAGAAAAAAGCACGTAAAAACCCCCATCGACGAATTGAAACACTTGACTTCAGCTCATTAGTGGATTACGTAGCCACAACGGCGGGTAACCTACACTCTAGGGTTTTTGGCACGCAGACTAAAAAGGCACGAAAAAAAAACGGGTGTCGGATCCTCTGCGGACATCGGATATTTAGTGAGATACACAGCCGCAACAGTGGAAGTCCAAATGTCAACAAAAACCACAAACCAATCGGCATCAGAAAAACAAAGAACTAGACATTGGTGAAAAGACAAACAGTCCGATGAGGAATTATCCTATTCTGGAGCCGCAATGGCGGAATTTAATCCACCTGTAGCCTTCGATCAAAGTCAAAATATTTTCCAAAAAATGCAAAGCAAGGTTTTTTTTTTTTTCAAAATAGAAACCAAGTTTAGCGAAAGTTTCTAACTATCAACACCACGTCTGACTGACTCCCGAAAGCACAACGACTGAAAAACCACATTAAACATAACAGATGAAACAAATTACCACTGGCATAGCCTTGCCGTCCAAAATATGCATAGGCCAAGATGAAAAATCAAATAGCAAGGAAAGAACCTCAAATAATCCAACATGTACCAGAGTGGGGCAAACAAGATAAAAAAGGAGGGTCCAAAATTTCCAGAAATTTGGGAACAGTTGCAGCTGCAACACCTCCATCACAATGGCAAGCTTACAAAGCAAAGTCAAGCTTGTGAACAACAGCACTATGTGATCCAAACGGACAAAGGGATGTAGACTCAAGCATAAACAAGTGACGCAACAATGAACTATAGTTTCCTTTCTCTCCAATTTCTTTTTCTTCAATGTATTCAAGAGGCTCAATATATAGCACTCCAAATAAGAAATGGAGGGTTGATTCCGAGCGTTCTCAAGGCATATGGAAGGCCAAGAGTCAATATATTTGGGACTCTATGAGGAAAACTCCAATTTTTTTTCGGCTTTATGCACATTTCCCGATGTACGCGGGTTTTGGATCAAAAGCTGCGTGTAGATTTAAAAGTCGTGTATCCACATAAGCATGTGTTTTTGGGGGACTTTCTTGGGACATCAAGGTATAATTTGAGAAAAGGGGGTCCAAGGAGTCCGCAAAGGGGCATGGAATGCCATAAAGATGTGATCTATCAAGTGTGGTAAAATCAACTATAAGAGATTCTCCCTAATGTGTGAGGTGAGAGGGGTAACATGATGGACGAAATACATTATATCCATCCCAGAAGTGGAGTAATGAAGACCCAAGTGGAAGAACTAGCCACTCAAAAGTACAATATAATGATAAATATCTGCATATGACTACAAATTTACATATAGTAGTCCTAGATACATAAGAATACAATGGCCATGAATAGGCATGATATACAAATGTCATGTGTGGTAGTCCCAGATACATAAGAATACAATGGCCATGAATAGGCATGATATACAAATGTCATGTGTGGTCATCACCATGTACAATATACAATGAATCAATATCTCCATAATGGATGAACATATTTGATAATACACTGGAATCTAGTCACAAGAGCTGACATATCATGAATACTAACATGATCAAGGAGGTAGCATATGTGGAATTCCACCATTCTCGGAGGTCTTCTATGAAAACCGCTACGAGTACATGTCCTACCATGTGAATAAAGGTATCAAGGTCGAACATGATAGTCCATCATCTAATTACTGATCATTGATGTCTAACGTTAACAGACGTGAGATATTCCACTGATAATGATAATGGGAATCAAGGTACAGAGTGCAATCTAATAAGTGTGAATAAATGTGTTGAGGTCAAACACTTGAAAGAATCCATCAATCAGGGTACATTGATGTATTTCCAAAACTATCAATGGTGAGATAAACTACCAGTGATGACTGTAAATCTCAAGGCACTCAAATGGACTCTAGACTCCTATTCCAAAAAAATGACCTGAAGTCGATGGAATGGAATTCGCTGGAAGGAGGGCATTAGGGAATCCTCCATCAACAACCATGAGGTACTCAACAATGTTGGATAATGTGGAATAACTCAAACAAATGAGATGTGCATGATCCAGTAACTGTACCGAGAATGGTCGACATGCAAAGTCAAGATAACTGAGGAATGGCCGACTCAAGATAAACTTCTTTTGAAAAAGAGCATAAGGAAAATGGTGACTAAATATAGGAAACATAGACTCAATATGAAAAATGGGACATCTCTACAAAATAGGAGGCATCAACAAAGGATCCATAGGGACTAGAAGCATAACTAGTCAGTGGAGAAAAACTTAGAGTAACGAGTACAACTCCTAAAGTTATACAAACAACCCAACCAATGGATGTGATATACAGTGCTCTGTTTGAAGGAGACAAGACTCGAGAGATGCCAAAAATAATATAATTTCCCGTCCAAATTTTTATGCTTTTTTATTTTTTTGGACATTTTTAGATTGAAAATATTGAAAAAGAATAAAAGTTCTTATAGTATACAGCTAGGAGGAGACGAGTGTCATGCGAAATAAAACTAGTTCAAAGTTGTGGAACATACCTATGCTCAATGTAAGGAAGCATGTGCAGGATAAGGACACTTGGGAGAAGGTCTCCTCCTGGTAAGGGATGATCAAGCTACAAAGGATTAAAAAAAGGCTATGCTTGGCTAGGATTGAGACATGCTTAGGCTACATGGCTTATAACTTTGAAGCAGGGAGTCGACATAAAGTTCAATAAGGAAAGAAAAATGCATGATAATGCAATTACAACTTGATATACATGGTAGTCCCTATGAGAGATGGAATACATAAATTTCAAGAGGACTATGAATCTCTTTCTCAAGGACATGGCAGGACTATAAGGGACTCCCAAACCTAAAGGAGAAATTTCAGCATGGGCACCAAATGCAAACGAGATCTAACTAGGAAACCCATGTACAGGAAAGCTCTACCACTCACATAACGTTGCTTCTAATAGCAATATGAAGGTTTCATGACATTACGAAGTGGGTTCGTACCTAAATTTAAGGTGAAATGGTCATAAGGTGATGCATGCGGCAAGTGGATATGGAGTCCTAACCTATATTCCAGTTCGAAATTATACCTGTAATGGGAAAAAATGGGTTAAAGCCTCGAAGAGAGTGTACAAAAATGGACCCTACATGACAACAATATTAGTCCAAAACAACTGGAAACAACCAGTAAAGAGTCCAAACTATAGGGTATAGGGATGACTGATCATGACAACTGCATTCAAAAGAAATAGTGCGGTAGACAATGGGACATAAGAAGGAATGTAAGGTGTAGACCTTGAACGTTCATGTATCCACTACCAACCCCATGAGGGTGAACACTAGTGTTAAGACCTAATGAAGCGAGTGAAACTACTACACAAATCATAGTAGAGGATGGAATATGACCACTCCTAAATCAATGAGAGAGGTAATGTGATGTGGTTCCCCCCAGTCCAACACCAGGGTCCACACTAGGAACTAGAGTGGGTGATGGAATACTAGTAGTGATATCAGGCATGCCAAAAATGAAAGGACCCAAACTCAAGAGAACATAAATTTACTCAAGTAACCACGATCCCTAAATCCAACTAGCACATAAAGAGCATACTCCTAAGAAAATCTACAGCCAGATGTAGACAAGACAAAGGGAGGATAAATGAGCTCCCAAATGTAGCAGGTATGTCTCACATAGGAGAGGCCCGAAACTCCCAAACACTACAAGAAGAGATGTGTAACCAATTATAGTGACCCTTAGCTTCAACGCATAAAGTAACTGTGATGTTTGATCCCTACTTGGCCAGGACACTCACAGAGTAACCTATCCAAGTACCCCCTGCGATACCTAGGTAAGGAAACTAAGGTCACCCCAATATAACCAATGCTTAGGAGGACATTCGTAGGAGGGATCAACCATATGGGTAGGGTAGCAAAGCACGAAGCTCGAAAGCACTAATTGGTACCTCAAAATCCCTCAGATACGAATACGATCTTGGAAATATCTATGACACTCACATAAAGTGGCCAGGGGCTATCGCAACAACAATCATGTACAATTCCTCGTGCTTAACTCGTGTGTAAGAGGAGACTCCCGATGACACTAATTATACCAATGATTTAAGTCTCTCACCTGGACATACACCTTCTTGTTTTGTTTAGTAGGCTTGCATAATTAACTCACAATGAACTATTCCGAGACTCTAAAACCTAATCTTATTGATGTACCCTATCAAAGAAAAATGTGTAATTCATTTTAAATTAAGTGTTGATTTTAGTGGTTGTGATTACTCAAAGGGAAATGAACGTGCAACTGATGATGTTAGGACTTAGCAGTGAAAGTAAATGTGCACACCTAACAAACAATTCCAAGTGCAACTTTGTCTAAATGAGAAAATGAGGTATGCCACTACATGAGATGCATTAATATTCATTCCTTTTTGAATGCCAATGCAATCCTTCCTATTTGAAATCCTAAACACAACTCTCATCCAAGCAAAGAAATACAAGTACCTCCTTAAATCCATATGTAAGATGCAAGTAAGAATGCAACTATTATGTATTTTCAATATAAAAGGATGAAAATGCAATAAAATTTATTAAAATCCTCAGTCTCTACAGCAAGCATCAAACACAATACAAGTAAGACACCAAGACAAAAATACTAATGCACTAATGGAAAAAGAAAAAAGAAGATAAATGACTAGAACTAGTTTCAAAGAAAAATAAATGAAAAATCAGTCTCTGGTCACAAAATAAGCAGTCAATAGACAACATCAGTACCTAGGAAGACCCAACCACACTCACAACCCACCCAACAACTTCCCACATCAAACTCAACCAAAAAAGTGAGGATGTACGTGACTGTTCAAAAAAAAAAAACATATGTACATGAGTTTTGTCCAAAAACCTACATGTATACACGACTTTTAACCAAAAACCTATGTGTATATGTGACTTTTGGCTAAAAACCAGTGTATGTATGTGATGTTTAGCCAAAAAACATGTGTATACAAAGAATAAAGTGGTAAAAATCATGCCAAGGGTCAAACCACTATAGGGGAGTGTTAATGGATGAACATACTACTAAATGCAACACCGAAACAGGGAGAAAGTCAAGCACATTGTGCCCCCAAACCCTGAAGAAAAACAAGGAACATCCCAAGCGGATTCGCCAATTATGTTACGGAGAGAAACTTCCTATGGCTTGGGGTGTACCACAATAAAGTGAATGACACCATAAATGAATCCATTCCAATATGAAATAGAAATAAAGACATCTAACACTAAGGGATATGAAGTGTACCTTATTTCAGACGGTTTATGTAGATCCCCGTTGATCTTTTCAAACATGCTTCTATTCACAATTCGCTCTAAACAACAGCAAACAAGACAAGCATGCTATATATCAAGGTGTTAGGACTACTCTAGCATATATAAACAATCATTCATAAGCAAATAAATACATCCATGGATACAATATTCATATTTATGCACATGTATTAGAGAGGAGATGGATATTTCTATTAATAAAACATAGATACAATAGTGACAACCTCTGTCGACACTTCTTCGAACTCGAGAAACCAAGTCCTTCACTTGGAACTCCACCAGTTCAATCCTCCATCACAATGGAAAACTTACAAAGCAAAGGAAATATTGGGAAGATCATCACTATGTGCTCCAAAGGTACAAAGGGAGACAGAGTCAAGCATAAACACGTGAGGCAACAATAAACTATATTTTCCTTGGTATCCAATTTCTCCTCCTTCAATGTATCCAAGAGGCTCAATATATAACACTCCAAAAAGACAATGAAGGGTCGATTCCAAGTGTTCTCAAGGCATATGGATGACCAAGAGTCAACATAATCAGGACTCTATGAGGAAAACTCCAAATTTGTTTGGCTTTATGTACAATTCCCAATGTACACAGATTTTGGATCAAAATATGCATGTACACACGGGTATAGCTTTAAAAGTCGCAGATACACATAAACATGTGTTTTTTAGGGAATTTCTTGGGAAATCAAAGTATAATATGAGCATCCAAGGAGTCTATAGAGAGACATCGAAGGCCATAAATATATGATCTTCCAAGTGTGGTAAAATAAACTATAATAGATGTCCCCTAATGTGTGAGGTCAAAGGGGTAATATGATGGCCAAAATACATTATATCCATCCTAGAAGTGGAGTAATGAAGACCCGGGTGGAAGAACCAGCCTCTCATCAGTACAGTACAATGATAAATCTCTGCATATGACTGCAAATATACATCTAGAAGTCCCCGATACATAAGAGTACAATGGCCATGAATAGGCATGATATACAAATGTCATGTGTGGTCATCGTCGCATACAATATAAAATGAATCAAGATCTCCATAATGGATGAAGATATCTGATAATATGCTGGAATCTGGTCACGAGATATGACATCTCATGAATAATGGCATGATTAAGGAGGTAGCATATGTGGAATGCTACCAATCGTGGAGGTCTTCTACGCAAACCACTACAAGTACATGTCCTACCATGTGAATAAAGGTGTCGAGGTCGAACATGATAGTACATCATCTAAGTACTGGTGATTGATGTATATCGTTAGTAGACACGAGATATCCCACCGATAATGATAATGGGAATCAAGGTATAAAGTGAAATCTCACAAGTGTGAATAAATGTGTTGAGGTCGAACACTTGACAGAATCCACCGATAAGGGGACATTGATGTATTTCCAAAACTGTTGATGGCAAGAGAATATACCATTGATGACTGTAAGTCTCAAGGCACTCAAATGGAATTTAGAATCCTATTCTAGAATAAATAATATGAAGTTGATGGAATGGAATCTGCTAGAAGGAGTGCATTAGGGAATTCCCCATCAACCAACACAAGGGTACTCAACAAAATTGGATAATGTGGAAGAACTCAAATGAATAAGATGTGCACGAACCAATAACTGTACCAAGAACTGCTACATGCAAAGTCAAGATAACTGAGGAATGGATGACTCAATATAAGCTTTTTTCGAACAAGAGCATAAGGAAAATTGTGACTGAATGTAGGTAGAATAGACGCGATATGCAAACTGGGACATCTCTACGACATAGGAGGCATCAATAGAGGCTCCATAGGGACTGGAAGCATAAATAGTTGGTGGAGAAAAAAATATTGTAACGAGTACATATTCTAAAGTCATACTAACAAGCCAACCAATGGATGTGATATACAGTGCTCTATTCGAAGGTGACACGGCTCGACAGCTTCCAAAGATAATATCATTTAACGTCTGGATTTTTATATTTTATATTTTATTTTTTTGGACTTTTTTATATTGAAAAGATTGAAAAAGAATAAAGGTGCTTATAGTATACACTTAGGAGGAGATTAGTGTCGCAGGAAAGAAAATTAGTTCCAAGTAGTGGAACATACCTATGCTCAATGTAAGGAAGCATGTGTAGGATAAGGACACTCGAGGGAAGGTATCCTCTCAGTAAGGGATGATCAAGCTGCAAAGGATATTAAAAAAATCTCTGCTTGGCTAGGATTGAGACAAGCTGAGGATACATGGCTTATAAGTCTAAAGCGGGGAACCCTCTTAAATCTCAATAAGGCAAGCAAAACGGATGACAATTCAATTAAAACTTGATATACATGGGTCCCTATGGGAGATGGCCAACATAAATTTCAAGAATATGAGGCTCTTGCTCAAGGAAATGGTGGGACTATAAGGGAATCCCAAACCTAAAGGAGAAATCTCAACATGGGAACCAAATGCAAACGAGATCTAACTAGGGAACCCATGTATAGGAAAGCTCTATGTGACTAACATAATGTCACTTCTAATAGCAGTATGAAGGTTCTGTGACATTACGAAGTGGTTCGTAGTTAATGTTAAGGTGAAATGGTCATAAGGCAATGCATAACGCAGGTGGATATGAAGTCCTAACCTATATTCCAATTCAAAATTATACCTATAATGGGCACGAATGAGTCAAACCCTCGGAGAGAGTGTACAAAAAATGGACCCTACTTGACAACAATATTAGTTCAACACAACTGGAAACAATAAATAAATATTGCAAACTATAGGTTATAGGAAGGAGTGATCATGACAACTGCATTCAAAAGAAACAGTGTGGTAGATGATGGGACATAAGAAGGAAAGTATGGTGTATACGCAACATTCACGTATCCACTACTAGCCCCGTGAGTGTGAAAAATAGTGTTAAGACCAGATGAAGGGAGTGAAAATCCTCTGCAAATGGAGTAGAGGATGGAATATGACAACTCCTGGATCTATGAGAAAGCTAAAGGGCTGTGGTTCTCCCCAGTCCAACACCAGGGTCTGCATAAGGACCTCAAGTGGGTGATGGGATACTAGTAGTGATATCAGGAATGCTAGACATAAAAGGACCTGAACTCAAGAGAACATAAATATGCTCAAGTAACCACGATCCCTAAATCCAACTAGTGCATAAAGAGCATACTCCTAAGAAAATATACAGCTAGATGCAGACAAGCCAAAGGGATGACAAATGAGATATCGAATGTAGCGGGTATGTCTCTCCTAGGAGAGGCTTGAAACTCCCATACACTACAAATGGAGGTGTGTAACCAATTATAGTTGCCCTCAGCTTCAACGCATAAAGAGACTGTGCTGTCTGACTCCTGCTTGACCAGGACACTCATAGAATAACCTCTTTAAGTACCCCCTGTGATACGTAAGTAAGGCAACTAAGGTCACCTCGATATAACCAATTCTCAAGTAGAAATTCATAGGAGGGATCGACTATATGGGAAGGGTAGAAAATATCGAAGCTCGAAAGAACCAATCGGTATCTCAAAATCCCCCAGATACGAATACGATACTGGAAATACCTTTGGCACTCACAGAAAGTGGCCAGGGGATATCCCAACCACAATTGTGTATGATTCCTTGTGCTTAACTCCTATGTAAGAGGAGCCTCCTAAGAACACTAATTGTACCAAGGATTTCACTCTCTCACCTGGACAGACACCTACTTGTTTTGTTTAGTAGTCTTGGAGAATTAACTCAGAATGAACTATTCCAAGATTCTAAAATCTAATCTTATTGATGTACCCTATCAAAGAAAAATGTGTAATTCATTTTAAATTGAGCGTTGATTTTAGTGGCTGTGATTACTCAATGGGAAATGTCCTTGCAACCAATGATTTTATGACTCAGCAGTGAAAGTAAATGTGCACACCTAACAAACAATGCCAAGTGCATTTTTTTCTAAATGACAAAACAGGGTATTCCACTACATGAGATGCAAAAATATTCATTCCTTTTCGAATGCCAATGTAATCCTTCCTATATGAAAGACTAAAAACAACTCTCATCCAAGAAATCCAATGCATGTACCTCCTTAAATCCATCTGTGAGATGTGAGTAAGAATGAAACTATTATGTATTTTCAATATAAATGAATGAAAATTGAATAAAAGTAATTAAAATACTCAATCTTTGCAGCAAGCATCAAACACAAGCCCAACAAGAAACCAAGACAAAAATACTAATGCAATAATGGAAAAAATAAAAAAGAAGATAAATGACTAGAACTAATTTCAAAGAAAAATCAATGAAAATGCGGTCTATGGTCATAAAAGAAGCATTCAAAAACCAACAAAAGTACCCAGGAAGACCCAACCAGGCTCACAACCCACTCAGTAACTTCTCACATCAAACTCAACCAAAAATGGAGGATGTATGTGACTACTCAAAGAACAGTAGCATTTGTACATGAATTTTGGCCAAAATACTATATGTATACGTGACTTTTGGCCAAAAAACGTGTATACTCAAATTTTGGCCAAAATCCTATGTACGTGACTTGTAGCCAAACACTCGCGTATACAGAGAAGAAAGTCATAAAAATCAGGCCAAGGGTCAAACCAATCTAGGGGAGTGTCAATGTATGAACATACTACTAAATGTAACATGGAAATGGGGAGAAATAGATAGCAAGTCAAGCACATTGTGCCCCCAAACCCCAAAGAAAAACAAGGAACATCCCGAACGGATTCGCCAATTTTTTTATGGAGAGAAACTTCCTATGGCTTGGGTTGGACCACAAAAGGCTGAATGACCCCAGAAATCGATCCATCCCAATGTGCAAGAGAAATAAAGAAATATAACACTAAGGGATATGAGGCATACCTTATTTCGGATAGTTGATGTAGATCCCCGTTGAGCTTTTCCAACATGATTGTATTCACAATTTGCTCTCAACAACAACAAACAAGACAAGAAAACTATATATGAAGGTGTTAGGACTACATTAGCATATATAAACAATCATGTATAAGCAAATAAATACATCCATGGATACAATATTAATATGTATGCACATGTATTGGACAGGAGATGGATATTTCTATTAATAAAATAGAGAAGAATAGTGACAACCTTTGTCGGCACTTCTTCGAACTCGAGAAACCGAGTCCTCTACCACTTCAATCCTCCATCACAATGGAAAACTTACAAAGCAAAGGCAATCTTGGGAAGGGAAACACTATGTTCTCCAAAGGGACAAAGGGATATAGAATCAAGAATAAACAAGTGAGGCAACAATGATCTATAGTTTCATTTCTCTCCAATTTATCCTCCTTCAATGTATCCAAGAGGATCAATATATATCACCCCAAATACGAAATATGGAATTCCAAGAGTCAAGATATTAGGGACTCCATGAGGATAAATCCAAATGTTTTTGGATTTATGCACATTTATCGATGTACGTGGGTTTTGGATCAAAAGCTTCCTGTACACGCGGGTATAGATTTAAAAGTTGTCTATACACATAAACATGTGTTTTTTGGGGACTTTCTCGGGACATCAAAGTATAATATGAGCAAAGGGGTTCCAAGGAGTCTAAAGAGGGACATGGAAGGCCATAAATATGTGATCTACCAAGAGTGGTAAAATCATCTATAACAGATGCCCCCTAATGTGTAATACCTCATGCGTTAAAGCCTCAGACATATGTAATTTTTAATTGTTTATTATTGTGGCACATGGTTCCAGAAAAAGTGTCTTTAAGGACCTAGAGACATTATTATTATTTTGTAAATAATTAATTAGTGAAAACAACTGGCACATCGAGGACCACTAAAAGAGTATGGGAGGCCTAGATCCAAAATATGAGGGGGAATGGGAACATTCCTAGCACTTTAGAACTTGTTTGGTTGATCTTGGTCGATATTTACGCCTTGGTGGATTTATTAATTGATGATCACCCAAACATTGTACAAATGACCCAACTTTTGATTAATTTATCCTATGTTGGTATTGTTGAGCCAAATTCATGATTTAGTGGGCCTCCTTAGTGTTTGGGTGGGTTCCACTTACTGATTGAGCCCCTTTGGTGGTTTTGTAACTCCTTGTGTAAATACTTGTTGTAACACCGTGGTTTTGACCCCGTTGCATTAATGCATATGATGTAAATACTGTATCGAATCATGATAAGGAGCTCAAGGCCAAGGCCTTGTCATTGATTAAGGATTGATATATAGGCGATGATGGTGATGCTTATGGTTTCTGTGCTAAGTCAATCACGTTTGTAAACATCATGTAAATATGCAAATTAATGAAAAAACCCACAACTAGCTATGTCAATGCAACAAATAATGAGATGGGGGCATGATTTCCTAAGGATAAGGGGGTGGGAATGTTAACCTTTATCCTAGTTGGGGAAAAGCCATGTGTCATGGGGAGAACCCAAAAGAACTGTCAACTACCCTCTTTCTTGTCTTCTCCTCCCAACTATTTATTCTGCCAAAAGGTTGTTGAGGTAGTTATTGCTTGGAAGGGGAAGAGTATGGGAAAATTTGAATTGGGCAGAGCACCCAGTCCTGGAATGCCATGTTTTACTTGCATGGACAAGAAAACACCAGAACTGTATGCTAGTTTGACTCACGCATTCACATTTGGATTTACTCTCACATTTTGAGAGTTGTAGGATGTTATGGCTCATAATCAATCTTCCTTCTCCATTCACAGAAATCTCTTCAGCAATTGAGCTCTTCCACTGTGTATCCTTCACATTCTGCGAGTGTTTAGTGACAGTGTGGCAGCAGCAGAGCTCTACCTATGTGTATCCATCTCGATCTATGAGTATGTTCTTTTGGAAGGGCTGTGATTGCTGTTTTGCAGTGTTATATTAAACTACAGAGTGTATGAGACCATGTTACTCTTGTTCCAGAGTAATACTACGTTGTAGAGTGTCCTTGTGGTCGTTATATTGTGCACCCTAGTTCGGGTATGAACTATGTACAAGACTTAGGAATGGGAGAGATGTAGGATGTGCTTGATAAACCTAGTGTGGAACCTCACAATAAGATAAGAGTGGCCGATGAACCTGCTATGCACATCCTGAAAAGCACTGGAAGGGAAGGTGTAGCCTGAGGGACTGTGGAGCAGAGAAGGGGACACTTCCTTATGTTGGGTGTGTAGGAAGTGGGGAATCCAGGCCAGATAGGTCTTGTGAAGGTGTTCTTAGCTCTGTAGATGATCTCACTAGATTAGAAGTTATTCCTTCCCATCTCCTTGGAAGCCTAATAAACCCAACGGGGAAGATGGATTGACTGTGTACAGTATGATAAACCAGTCTGTTGGATTGGCTATGTCTTGTTGTGGTTGACCTGGTGTGTAACCTTTGGTTGGACAGTCTGATAAACTCAACTGCAAATGTTGGCTTGGCTAGGTAGCCTAATAAACCCAGTAGTGAGATGGATTAACTGAGTACATTCTAATAAACCCATATGTTGGCTTGACTGGTTCTTAAAGGTGAAAGTTGGATTGACTGTACTTAGTCTGTGAACCCAACTGTGAGATGGCTTGGATAGGAGGCCTATTAAACCCATCTGCTAGAACGTTTTACCCTGCATCCTGATAAACCCAACTGTGTTGGCTTGGATGAGTGTTATTGCACCTTGGCTATGTATAAGTCTGCTAGTGTTCCCTTATTCCTATAGGAAATCATGCCCATCTTGGGGGTGGCAATGTCACTGAGAGACTAAAGAGCACACTGGCCTATGGTTGGGAGGAACATTGCAGCGATATAGATGGTTACAGGACAAGTTCTGTTCAAGATAAGTGTTCTTGTCTATGTTACTATGTTAGTCTCTGCAATTGTATTTCTTGTCTTACAAATTGCATGATGTAATGTGATGAACATGTTGCTAGGTTGAATTGATGCATTGTTCCTTTGAGTAACTATAATTATAGGAATCTATGTATGTTTTTCCATCATTGCATTTTGAGCTAAGTTGTAGGGTAGATGGGATAGATAGGTAATGGCCTATGTGATTAGATCGATCTAAGAATTCAGTGGAAAAGATGAGTTTTCTGCTAGAAATCTTCCTTTGCGCAAATTTTACAGGTTTGCGGGATGCGATATGTAGAATGCTGTTTTGCAGATTTTGGTTTCCACAGATTCCCTTTCACAAATTCCTCTTCGCAACTTACGGGATGTGGGATGTGAAATCGCGGTGTGGCGATTTTGACATTCTCAATCCCGCCATCCAAAACTCCATGCCGTCGATCTTCGTGGGATGATTCTCCACCATCGATCTATTTTCGATGCAGGATGCGGGTTGTAGGAAGTGATATTGCAAGTTTTGTAACTTTTCGACCCTGCAACTTGGGCTTTCTGCACCATTGATTTTTGCGGGTGAATTCTGAACCGTTGATTTGGATCTAGTCTATGGGATCTGTTATCACTCTAGGAAAATCCTCTAGGTTGTAGCTCGAGGATGCCTGCTAACTTAAAATGCTTTTAGGGTTTTCTTATATGGATCAAGTGAGGTGACCTATATAACTTTCCACTCTCAAGACATGCATGAAACTCACTTGATTACAAGGCTTTTAGTTACAACTATTTAGAAGTTGACAATAAGGTGCAGGGATGGAGAACTCATCAGGCTGGCGGATTTACATACAAAACAGATGCATATAAATGGCTAAATCATGATAAGGATGGTACTTATAAATCAAATCACATCAACACACCAATAGGATGGCATCTATTAGTTATTAATCAAGTTGAAAGTAACCTAAATACACATTCAGGCCTAAGTACATTAAAGACAGAGATGAAGGCCGAACAAATCATAACAAAAGAGCTGATATTCATGAATGAGCAAAATGAGAAGATGACAATAGTATAGGTTTATAAATCCCCAAAGTTGAACCTTTTTTTATAAAATTAGTCTTAGGCTTGATATCCTTTTACAAAATATATAGATATTAAAACCTTGGATCTGTTTTTACAAAAATAAACAAAGATAATAGTTTTTTGCAAATTAGGTTTTAAAACCCTAATTAACTACTTGTCTAACTTAACTGAAGAATTAGTCCACTAAATGAATCTTTAGATAATTGAGGTAACTGCTGATAATTACTACTACTGCTCTTTGCTAGTTAAGCCACTGATTTCTCTTGCCAGCTAGGTGTTGGTGGCCCTTTGCACTGTTAAGTCATAGTAGAACTGAAACATACCCTTTTTTGATGCTTTCCTCTGTGCCCTTCATCTTCAAACTATATACCTAAGCCATCTATAGTCACCCAAAACCGGTCCTGTATGCAAAAAATTGTTTTCAAGTCTATGTCCACTTTTGGTGGTTTAGAAGCCAGCCTATCTGAACCGTTAGCTGCTGAAAGTGGCGCTTTCGGTGGCTAATGGACTACCCTAGCGTCCTCCTAAGCCACCGAAAGCCCTGTTTTGCAAAAATTATTGGGTTTTTCTCAAAAGTGTCTTTTTAGGCCTGTTTGTTCAGCTTTCTTCTTATGCAGGCTTCGTGCTAGGAGTGTTAACAACACCCTGGCTAGTTTAAGGAGGCTAGAGACTAACTGTTGCTTCAGTTAGGGTTTCCAAGGTGGGGTGGATGCTAGGGTTTGCTTTGGCCTCCTTCAGCTGCAGCCTTTGGAGCCTAACCATCCTGTATAATCTAGTATTGTCCTTTAGGTACCTTGTATTCAGCCTTTTTAAGAAAATACACCTTTCTCTTTGCTGTCAATTGCTCTGTTAGATCAACTTTTGCACTAAAAGTTTGGCCAAACTGCTGAAAAATGGGGCTCAGAGATGGATTTGTTACTTCAAATATGTGACACCTGGGTATAAAATGAAATAAATTTCTGTATATTGGTTTGTTCTTAGAAAAAACCTCTCTCAGTTTTTTGGAATTCATTTTAATATTCCTGAGATCTGAATTTCAAAAACATGTGTCCAAAAATAAATTCTTAGATCTGAAAATTAGGTCTCAGAGATGGATTTGATTCTCCCAATATGCAACACTTGTAGGAAACCTGAGATAGGTTATTGTTCTCTGACCTATTAAGAACAAAAATATTCAAGCGTTTTACAAAATGATTCTCCAGTCCCTCATAATCACCATTTTAAAATGATGCCTTTTCACAGTAAAACGCCCCTTTCGGTGGCTTAGAGCGTCCTGAAATTTCGGTCTTAGCTGCCGAAAGTCTGCTTTCGGTGGCTTAGAGACCATTTTGAAACTACACTTAGCCATGGAAACCTGTGTTTTAAGTTTTTTGAGCAGCTCTTTTCCCCGACGCATTTCGCTTGCTTTCGGTGGTTAATGCCCTCCTTCAATCACCCTATAAGCTGCCGAAACCAAGGCTTTTCGGTGGCTAATGAGCTGTTGGAAAGCTCTCCTAAGCCACCGAAAGTCCTTTTCCAAAAATTTCATAAAAAAACATGATCAGTAGGCTTTCGATGGTCAACATGGTCCTGTGTTAAAACTATTAGCTGTCGAAAGGTGAGCTTTTCGATGGCTAATGAGTTGTTGAAAAACTCGCCTAAGCCACTGAAAGCTAAAAATTTATAATTTTTGAAAAAACAGAACATTAGATATCCCAAGCTTGTTAGTCATCCCAATATTTTTCAAAATATGGCCTGAAACCTTCATCAGTGATGAAAAAATAAATTGTTTTGAGTGAACTTATTGAAAATTTTATTTAGGAGATAACAGGATTGTTTACGATCATTGATTTCTGTCGTGTTTCTCTCCGCCGTCTGATCTCCTATGGGATATTTCCTTGCAGATTGTTGAACTGATCTATAGAAGATGAGAGGGAGCATGACAATGTTGGAAATGTTGAGATGAGGTTCACGACCATGCCCTGTGTTTCGGTGAACAGTGAAGGTTCTCTATGAAAATTTTAATTCCTCATGATGATGGGGTATGGGTACGTGACAACATGGTATCAGAGCTGCGGGTTGTAGCATTAGGCATGGATGGGCTGGGAAGCAGTCAAGAGTACCCTTTGATACCAACTTGTAGTACACTATAGTGTGGTATCAGAGCTGTGGGTTGCTGCATTGGGCCTGTATGGGCTGGGAATCAGTTAACTAAAGATGTTGGTTACAACATTGGGCCTAGATAGGCCAAGTGATAGTAAGTAAATGGATTTGATTTTGAATTACTGTGTGTCTAACAAATGGTGTTTATAACACATTTTGTAGATTCATAGTATATTTTGGAAAAGTAAGTGGTGGTACATCCATGAGAACCCATGATGGATATGATGCTCGGGACTCCTACGAGAGTGCACGAGATGCCGTGGGGGAAAATGTCTGAACTAGAAATGATGAGAGTATAATGGAAGGATATTCCAAGAGATACTGTGAGATATTGTAGCCACCATGAGAAGCATGATCAAAGCTCAGGAAGAGAAGCATCAGTTGAATGCTTCTATGTTGAAAAGTTTGACAGAATTGCAAAGAAAGATAGACTCTGGACAGCGTACAGTAAAACCCGAAGGCAATAAGAGAAGTACCAGAAGATGAATAAGGAATGTTAGTAGATCATGTGACTCAGAAGAATCAAGTGGGGATTCCATCTCTTCTTCTTGCAAGGGAAAGAGAAAGAGGCACCATAGGGATCGCTCTTGGGATGAATTTAAGAAGGCTAAACCTCCTACATTTGATGGTGAGGTAAATACTAGAAAAGAAGCTGAAGCTTGGCTTCTTGGGATAAAGAAGTACTTCCAAGTTCAGG
Organism: Pseudotsuga menziesii; assembly: GCA_001517045.1. NCBI lineage: Eukaryota > Viridiplantae > Streptophyta > Pinopsida > Pinales > Pinaceae > Pseudotsuga > Pseudotsuga menziesii. The sequence goes on along the minus strand of LPNX010370931.1, from coordinate 72,503 downwards.
ATTATTCAGGGAACATGAAGGAAAGGGTTTCCATATTCAGTTTGAATGGAAGGGCATCCATTTCATGGGAGCACTTCAAGCAAGGAGGATCAGTGAAAGAAGACTTAAGTGGAAATGGTTTCCAGAAGTATTTCAAGTAGAAATACCTCTCTGATAGGTACTATGATGACAAGATCAAAGAATTCCATGAGCTGAGATTGGGACAGTAGACCATGGAAAAGTATGCGAATAGGTTCCTAGAACTGTTGAGATATTTCAGTTACATCAAAGATGAAAAAGTGAAGATCTAGCATTTACTGAGTGGGTTTCCTTAGTCTTACGAAGACAAAATTGAGTTTTATGAACCTAGAACTCTTGAAGAAGCAATTAAGAAGGCTAAGTATTGGTATGAGAAAATAAAAAGAAAACCTATTTACCATAAGACATGGAAAGACAAGAAGAATGAGAAGTCTGACCAAAGGAAGAAAGGTTTCAAAACTTCTGGTTTCAGGAATCAGTAGAGGCACTCATCCCAAGATGAAAAGCATCCAACTAGAGTGGCAGGAGAAAAGCCAAGAGATCCATAGTAGATTAGAGAACCACTCCAATGTTGGAGATGTGGAGGATCCCACATGCGTAGGAATTGTCCACTCGAGAATGAGAGTGGCAAGCCAGCTTATAACATTCAAGAAGCAAAAACAGTGGGTCAAGTAGCGAGGGCCGTCCCTAGGATTTATGTAGTACTGGAGGACCGCCAGGAAGATCACCAGTCAACGGTGGTTGAAGTTGTAGGTAATATTGCTGAGCAATCTATTTCTATTTTGACTGACCTTGGTTCTACTCATAGTTACATTACTCCTAGAGTAGTGGAAATTTGTGCCCTTAAGAAAGTAAAGCATAACAAATCAAGGTTAGTTCGGCTAGCCACTGGAACTAAGAGAAAGGTTAGTGAAGTGGTAGATAAGTGTCCATTAGTGATGAATGGATTGGTCACTTATGTAGATTTGAATGTTCTACCCGTTGGTTCCTATGATTTCCTCATTGGAATGGATTGGTTAGAAGCTCATAGAGTAAAGCTTGATTGTTATGATAAGGTGTTTGAGTGATTGGATGAAGAAGGTAACTTAAGGATTGTGAAAGGCATTCCAAAGGTGATTTCTGTGAGGTAGATTTCAGCAATGCAGTTGAAGAAATTCTGTAGGAAAGGTTGTCAGTTGTATGAAGCTCATATTTTGTAGGAAACAGAGAATGAAACTCCTAGGTTGGAGGACATTCATGTGTTGTAGGAATTCAGGGATGTGTTTCTTAATGAGATTCTAGGGCTTCCTCCAAAGAGGGACATTGATTTCACAATTGAACTTGTGCTAGGAGCAGCACCAGTGTCCAAGACACCCTACAGAATGAGTACACTAGAAACGCTAGAGTTGAATATGCAACTACAACAGTTGTTGGAAAAGAAGTACACCAGACCCAGCATGTCTCCCTAGGGAGCACCAGTTTTGTTTGCAAAGAAGAAAGATGGTACACTCAAATTGTGTATTGATTACAGACAGCTGAATAAAGTCACAGTAAAGAACAAGTATCCTTTTCCTAGGATTGATGACCTCTTTGATCAAATGAGAGGAGCAAAGGTATTTTCCAAGATTGACCCGAGGTTGGGTTACCATAAGGTGAGAATCAAGGATGAAGACATTCATAAGACAACCTTCAGAACAAGGTATGGACATTATGAGTTTGTAGTGGTACCATTTGGTCTAAAAAATGCACCAGCGACATTTATGTGCCTTATGAATAGTGTCTTCAGCAGGTATTTGGACAAGTTTGTTCTTGTTTTCCTTGATGACATTCTTGTTTATTCTAAGAATGAGGAAGAACATGAAAAGCATTTGAGATTGAAATTACAGTTGATTAGGGAGCATCAATTGTATGCAAAGTTGAGAAAGTGTGACTTATATAGAGATAGAATTCAGTATTTGGGTCACATTATCTCAAAAGAGGGTATATCTCTGGACCCTAAAAAGATAGAACCCATTATGAATTGACCTACTCCAAGAAATGTGATAGATGTAAGATCTTTTATGGGACTAACAGGATACTACAAGAGATTGATTGAAGGATTCTCCAAGGTTGCACATGCCATTACTTCTTTGCAAAAGAAGGGCATAAAGTTTGAATGGACATTAAGGTGTGAAGAAGGCTTCCAGTAGTTGAAGAATATTCTCACCAGTGCACCAATTTTGAAAGTTGGAGACCTAGAGAAAGATTTTGTGGTGTGTATTGATGCATGTGGTCAAGGGCTTAGAGGAGTCCTTATGCAAGAAAACCATGTTATATGTTATGAGTTAAGAAATTTTAAGGATCATGAGAAGAACTACACTACTCATCATATGGAACTTGCATCCATAGTACATGATCTCAAGAAGTGGAAGCATTACTCGATGGGAAGAATATTTGAGCTAAGGACAGACCATTGTGGTCTGAAGTATTTATTTGATCAACCTACCTTGAATACTAGGCAAGCAAGATGGCTAGAGTTTTTATGTGAGCTTGATTTTGAAATCAAACACATAAAAGGAAAAGAGAATAAGGTAGCTGATGCACTCAGTAGGAAGTTGCAGGAAATGCATGTGGCATCTCTTAGTATTTTCCAATCAGATTTGAGGTAGCAGATTGTTAATCATACTGCTAGAGATGAATTGTTTGTGCAAGTAAAAGACAAATTGTAGCAGCAAAGTATGTAGAAGAAGTATGAGGTATATAAGTTGGAAGAATATGGAATTCTTATTTATAAAGGTAGAATTTACATTCCAAATGTAGCATATTTGAGCAGAGTTGTTATGGATGAGATCCATCAAGCTCCATATTCTGGTCACCCAAGATATCAGAAGACAATTGCTACAGCTCGAAAGCAATACTTTTGGCCAGGGATGAAAAAGGACATAGCTGTATACATTTCAAGGTGCATGAAATGTCAGCAGGTGAAGGTCGAGCATCAACACCCAGCAGGTTTGTTGTAGCCTTTGCCAGTTCTAGAATGGAAATGGGAAGTTATTTCCATGGATTTTATTACAGGATTGCCAATGACTTGGAGACAACATGATTCCATCATGGTTGTGGTGGAAAAGTTGATGAAGGAAACACATTTTATACCAGTTAATTCTACGCATAAGATTGATGACATTGGAAAGATCTTCATGAATGAGATTTTCAAATTGCATGGATTTCCTAAGGCAATAGTCTCTGACAAAGATGTCAAGTTCACTTCCAATTTTTTGAAGGGGTTGTTTGCAGATTTGGGTACAAAGTTGAACTTCAGCACTGCTTACCATCCTCAGACTGATGGGCAGATAGAGAGAGTTAACCAAGTGCTAGAAGACATGCTTCAGAAGTATGTGATGGAGAAACCTACCAAGTAGGAAGATTATCTACACCTGTTAGATTTTGCCTATAATAATGGACAACAAGCATCCTTGGGGATGAGTCCATATGAAGCTTTGTATGGAAGGAGGTGTAGAACACCAATGACTTAGGATAATCCAGTGAACAGGGTTGTGATTGGTCCATAATTGCTCAAGGAGATGGAGCAGGAGGTTGTAAAGATCATGCAAAATCTGAAAGTAGCCTAGGACAGGTAGAAAAGCTATGCTGATAAGCATAGGATGAATGGAGAGTTCAGCATTGGGGATCATGTTTACCTCAAAGTGAGGGTAAAGAAGAGTTCCTTGAAGCTTAGGAGTTGTGCCAAGATATCACCCAGATATTGTGGGATGTTTGAAGTGCTTGAAAGAATAGGGCCAGTTGCATATAGACTTGCATTGCTTGCTACCACTAGGGCTCATAATGTTTTTCATGTTTCCTTGCTTAAGAAATATATACATGACCCTAACCATGTGATAAGTTGGGATGTGATTCAGGTGGAACCCAAGGGAGAGTTCCGAACTGAGCCAATATGCATCCTCGACAGGAAGGTCACCATGCTCTGGAACCAAGCCATAGGACAGGTAAAGGTGAAATGGGAGCACTACGGTCCTGAAGAGGCTACGTGAGAGATGGAGGATGCCATGCAATTGGAACATCCCTGTTGGTTCAAATCTATGGAACACTGAGGCGATGCCAGTGTAGCATTTTGTTCAAATTTTGTAAGCACTGAGGATAGTGCTATTGAAGGGGGAGAGGAATGTAACACCCCAGTTTTGACCCCATTGCATTAATGTATATAATGTACATATTATATTGAATCATGACAAGGAGCTCAAGTCCAAGGACTTGTCATTGATTAAGGTTTGGTATATAGGCGATCAGGGTGATGCTTATGGTTTCTATGCTAAGTCAAGAACGTTTGTAAACATCATGTAAATATGCAAATTAATGAAAAAACCCACATCCAACTATGTCAATGCAACAAATAATGAGATGGGGGTATGATTTTGCTAAGGATAAGGGGGTGGGAATGTCAACCTTGAGCCTGGTTGGGGAAAAGCCATGTGTCATGGGGAGGACCCATCAGAATTGTCAACTACCCTATTTCTTGTCTTCTCTTCCCAACCATTTATTCTCCCAGAAGGTGGTTGAGGTAGTTATTTCTTGGAAGGGGAAGAGTATGGGAAAATTTGAATTGGGTAGAGCACCCATTCCTGGAATGTCATGTTTTACTTGCATGGACAATAAAACACCAGAACCATATGCCAGTTTGACTCACGTGTTCATGTTTGGATTTACTCTCATGTTTTGAGAGTTGTGGGATGTTCTGGCTCATAATCAATCTTCCTTTTCCATTCATGGAAACCTATTCAACAACTGAGCTCTTCCGGTGTGTATCCTTCACGTTCTGCGAGTGTTTAGTGACGGTGTGGTAGCAACAGATCTCTACCTGTGTGTATCCGTCATGTTCTACGAGTATGTTCATTTGGAAGGACTGTGATTGTTGTGTTGCATCATTATCTTAAACTACAGAGTGTATGAGACCCTACTACACGTGTTCCATAGTAAGCCTGTGTTGTAGAGTCTCCCTATGGTTGTTGCATTGTGCACCCTGGTTCGGTTCTGAACTATGAACAAGAGTTAGGAATCGGAGAGACAATGGATGTGCTTGATAAACCTAGTGTGGAACCTCATAATAAGATAAGAATGGCTCGTGAACCTGTTATGCACATCCTGAAGAGCACTGGAAGGTAAGGTGTAGCCCGAGGGACTGTAAAGCAGAGAAGGGGACACTTACTTGTGTTGGGTGTGTAGGAAGTGGGGAATCCAGGCCAGATAGGTCTTGTGAAGGTGTTCTTATCTCTATAGATGAGCTCACTAGCTTAGCAGTTCTTCCTTCCCACTGCCTTGGAATCTTGATAAACCCAATGGGGAAGATGGCTTGATTGTGTACAGTCTGATAAACCCATCTATTGGTTTGGTTGTGTCTTGTTGTGGTTGACCTGGTGTGTAGCCTTTGGTTGGACAGTCTGATAAACCCAACTGTGAATGCTGGCTTGGCTAGGTGGCCTGATAAGCCCATTAGTGAGATGGCTTGACTGAGTACAGTCTAATAAACCCATTTGTTGGCTTGATTGGTCCTTAAAGGTGAAGGTTGGCTTGATTGTACTCAGTCTGTGAACCCAATTGAGAGATGGCTTGGCTACAAGGCCTATGAAACACATCTGCTGGAACATTTTACCCTACAGCCTGATAAACCCAACTGTGTTGGCTTGGCTGAGTGTTATTGCACCTTGGCTATGTATAATTCTGCTAGTGTTCCCTTATTCATGTAGGAAATCATGCCCAACTTGGGGATGGCAGTGTCGCTAAGAGACTAAAGAGCACACTGGCCTATAGTTGGGGGGAACACTGCAGCGACATAGCTGGTTGCGGGACATGTTCTGTTCATGTTAATTGTTCTTGTCTATGTTACTATGTTATTCTCTCCAATTGTATTTCTTGTCTTACAAATTGCATGATGGAATGTGATGAACATATTGCTAGAATGAATTGATGCACTGTTCCTTTGAGTAACTGCAATTATAGGCATCTATGTATGTTTTTCCATCATTTCATTTTGAGCTAAGCTGTAGGGTAGATGGGCTAGATCAATAATGGCCTGCATGATCAGATTGATCCAAGAATTTAGTGGAAAAGATGAGTTTTCTACTAGAAATATTCCTTTGCACAAATCTTGTAGTTTTGCGGGATGCAGAATGTCGTTTCGTATATTTTGGTTTCTGCAGATTCCCTTCCGAAAATTTGTCTCCGCAAATTGCAGGATGCGGGATGCATAATCGTGGTGTCACGATTTCCACATTCTCAATCCCGTCATCCAAATCTCCATGACGTCGATCTTCGTAGGATGATTCTCCATTGTTGATTTGTTTCTAATGTGGGTTGTGGGAAGTGATATTGCAAGTTTCGTAACTTTTTGACCCCGCAACTCGGCCTTTCCGCACCGTTGATTTTTGTGGCTAAATACTGAACTGTTGATTTGGATTCAGTCTGTGGGATCATTTATGATCGTTGATTTCTATTGCTTTTCTCTCCACCATTCAATCTCCTCTGAGATATTTCCTTGCATTTTGTTGAACTGATCCATGGAAGATGGGAGGGAGCACGACAGTGTTGGAAATGTTGAGATGTGGTTCACGGCATGCCATGTGTTTCGATTAACAGTGAAGGTTCTCAATGAAAATTTTAATTCCGCATGATGATGGGGTATGGGTACATGACACTTGTATAATTCTTTGTGTAACTCTTGTGTAAATCTCTTTTTAAGCCCCCTTTTCTATTTTGTCCCAGATTCCTTGGCTTGTGTGACACCTCACCTCACTAATTTTGAGTTGGGTGGAGTGGATTAGAGTCATTCTCCTTGAAATTTTGAATTGCTTGGGTTGGATTAGAGTCAATATCTTGTGGTTGATTTACCCCCCCACTGGATTGACTCAAGTTGGCCTACCATGGTTTTATATTGACCCATTGAGTTAGAATTACCTTATTTGTTCTATAAATACATGTTTGATATCCTTGGTTAGGAGGTTGTTTTTCATGGTTCTTTTGGATGGTTGTTGATTATGGTTGTTCATACTTTTTATTTTCCTTGGTTTCCACTACACAGATTTGTCCTTAACCTGCACATAAATCCTGATGGTGAATGGTGACATCTTGATGGCCTATGGGGTCTGGATTACCATTGAACCTGGTAGTGGGGTGGAAGAGGAAGTATGTGGCGAGGAATAGAGTTTTGGATTCTCAAGCTGATACTTGATTTATTTTTTAGTGCACCTCTATTTTGGATCTGTGGACTCATCTTGGGGGTGGCCTGCCAAAGTGAGATATGGCTTGGCAGTACCAAAGGCTGGGTGGAATGTGGTCCGGATGATGCCAGTTGCACATTGATAAGATAAGTGATTTATCTCATGTTTATTTATTTTACTTGGATCTGATATGATTTATTTATGGATGCACATGAAATGTTTGATGAAATTTATGAGTTATTTGTGGAAGATTTTTCTCATAGAACTCAATCTATTCATGCAAGTAAATTTCATGAAGGAATTGGAAACTAGTTTTTGGGATTTTGTGCACAAATTGTTTGCAAAAATAATCATTTGGTACCTCTACTACAGAACTGATATTTATTCCCCTTTTCATTATATACTATGTATTTTAATGGTGCAGCATCCTCGGAATGTTTTAATACACTTCTCTTTGGTGCTTTTACATTTTATTCAAAAACTAGTTCTTCGATCGGACTGTTTGGCATAGTTTGGAGAATTATCACATGAAGCGTTTGTAAAAATGCCTGAGTGTTAATTTTATGTTTATATCTGATAAATTATATTGAAATGTGCCTAAGAATGTGAGGATAAATCTTCTTGGTATTGTTGGGGAAATGTCTACCGAAATTCTAGATCAATTTCCAATTTCTAGCTCCTTCAATGGAATTGTTTTGAGTAGATTTGTGACTTTGCATATGAAGTGTTTGAAAAAATGTTAGAATGAGATATAACTATGTTATTATTGATAAGACATTTTATATAGAGTTGGAATTGCATTTGAATTATTCTACGATCTATGGATTTAAATATTTTAGTGATTCCTAGAATTACTAGTCAATTCAGATGAGTAGAATTAACTTATTTTGTGGATTGTTTAATGGAATGTATAGGGGTTGAAAGCTACAAAAATATTACTGGAATTTATCCCTGATATGATTTCCATGAGCTACAATAGTCATATATCTCTCTTTATTTGGAATTTGGAAAGGTCAATTGAAAACTATGTACATTGCAGTGAAATTGGAAAATAGTTTTGGATTCGAATCTCTGTTTTTGGTAAATGATGAATGTACAGCCATATGCTCTATTATTGGTGCTTTTCTTGTGTTGTAGAATGATATTTCCAGATTTTTTCCTTCACCTCAGTGTTCCTCAAAACTCGGTACGATTGGTTTGATTGAATTCATGGCAGTGTTTATTAACTAGTTGTATTAATTGCACTTGAAATATGATTTGCAAAAGTACTTTATTTTGCTGTACATGCATCCTTAAATATGTGTATAATGGTTGTAGGTTCAATTTTTGGTTTATTGGCATGGTTGTGTGTTGAATTTGTGTAAGATTAGTTGTTAGTATTGAAAAACTAGTTAACTAGTTCTCGTGGAATCATTTTCATAATTACTATGTTTAATTAAATGGAAAATGATAATTAGCCTTGATTTACATGCTATTAGGTGTTAATTATCCATTGGAATTTATAAATAGTGCTTAAGTGATAAACAAATGAAATTATAACAAGTACCATCAATTATGCGCTAATTTTCGTTAAGTATCGTAATTGGAACACTAATTACTAATTAATCATGATTAAGAGTAAATGCCATTTAGATGTGAAATTTATGTCTGAATTGGATTGGAATTGATATGTGATGTTGCTAGAAGGTGTTATTATGGAATTGATATGTGATTTTGCTAGAAGGTGTTATTTAATCATTTTGAGACCTTGGATGAGACATTTGAATAATTATTGAATTTATTTTAATTTATTTGTAATTAAAATGATTTTCTCATGAAACAAATATTGAAAAATGAATTTTAATATGTTTAACTAATCCATAGTGATAAAATTATCTAATTAGCATTAGAGAGCTAATGATATGTCCCTCAGTCCCATTGATATCCCCAGGGGACATTATAAGTGGTATCAGAGCTTACGTTCGAACACTGCGGCTGTTGGGCCTTCTACAGAGTTATTAGCTTATGTATATGTGCATTTGGAGTTTACAAATGTCGTTAGTAAAATTAATTTAACCTCCCTTATGTTAATAGAAGAATAAGAAACCTCACTTCATATATTATTTCTTTGTATTCCTTAGAAAGAATTAACATTGAGTGTTGGCTGTTCAATGATTGATTGGTAATTACTATGTGGTGCATGTCTACTAATTGACTTTGACTTGATTGGTTGATGTCTTCTGGATGATGTATTCTGATTGTGTATTCTAATTGATGTATTATGATTAATGTATTCTAATTGATGTATGATGGTTGATGTATTGTGGTTGCTCTTCTTTGATTGATGTACTATGATTGATGCTCATATGTTTAGTTGATGCATGTATGGTTTTCCTGGTTTGAGATTACATGATCGATATATGATTGATATACGTTGAGATATTATGAATTAATGGTCAATGTATTTATGGATGACGTATGCATGAGGGTAGTTGTATGATTGATATTAGTTGATGAATAATGTCTTTTTGAGTGATCTCTAAGAAAAATTATGCTTTGTGTTGAGATGAAAAGTAATAGGTTGTTATGGCCTTTTTGGTTCTTAGTTAGATTAGAACTGTTGCATATAACTTCGCTTTGCTTGTTACATTAAAATGCAAAATATTTAGGTGATCTTTGAAAATATTTATCCTTCTGATCTTTGTTTAAAGTATCTTGCTAGGGTATCCTTGTAGTATATCAAATACCTTTGTTGAAATGCAGCAGCCGGTCTAGCTCAGGAAATGCTCAGAAATTCATAATTTATGTGTGTGTGTGTGTGTAATCCTTGGCATCTGCTACGATTTGATGATCCCAGTACTGAGATAACTGTGTGTACATCCTTGTTTGGCATCTAAACTGATTTGAGGAATGGAAATGGAGTATATACTTTTCTGATAAACTTAGGGTGTGAAGGAACCTCATAGACCAATATAGAAGGCTATTTTTCTTCTTTACATACCCTGAATAGCACTAGAAGGGAAGGCATGACCTAAGGGACTGTGTAGCAGAGAAGGGAATTCTTCCTTGTGTTGGTTGTGTAATTGTTTAGAAGTCAGGATAGATCTAGTGTGGGTGTTCATAGTTTTGGGGTTGAGCTCACTAGCTTAGCAGTCAGTCTTTCCACCTCCTTGGTATCCTGATAAAGCCAAATGGAAGGATGGCTTGGCTGGTAGCCTGATAAACCCATATGTTGGCTTGGATGTGTCTCATGTGAATCTGGATAAGCATAAACTACTTCCTGTGTAATCTTGATAAACCCAATTGGAAGGATGGCTTGGATGGTAGCCTGATAAACCCATCTATTGGCTTGGCTGTGTCTCATGTGAATTTGGATAAGTGTAAACCACTTCATGTGTACGTCTGATAAACCCAACTAGAAGTAGCCTAATAAACCCATCTATTGGCTTGGTTGTGTCTAATGTGAATTTGGCTAAGTGTAAACCACTTTTTGTGTAAGCCTGATAAACCCAACTCGAAGGATGGATTGGCTGGTAGCTTAATAAACCCATCTGTTGGCTTGGATATGTCTCAGGTGAATTTGGCTAAGTGTAAACCACTTCCTGTGTAATCTCAATAAACCCAACTAGAAGGATGGCTTGGATGGTAACCTCATAAAACCATATGTTGGCTTGGTTGTGTCTCATGTGAATTTGGCTAAGTGTAAACCACTTCCTGTGTAAGCCTGATAAACCCAACTGGAAGGATGGCTTGGCTGGTAGCCTGATAAACCCATATGTTGGCTTGGCTGTGTCTCATGTGAATTTGGCTAAGTGTAAACCACTGCTTGTGTAAGTCTGATAAACCCAACTATGTTGGCTTGACTGAATTTTATTGTATCCTTGGATATGGGTGAAGTCTGCTAGTGTTCCTTATTCCTTGGGGAAATCATGCCCAACTCAGGGGTGGTAGTGCTGCTGAGAGATTAAAGAGCACATTGGCCTATGGTTGGGTGGAACGTTGCAGTGACATAGCTAGTTGTGGGACAAGATTCTTTCAAGATAAGTAATCTCTTG
>LPNX010370931.1:5642-58606 GCA_001517045.1 Pseudotsuga menziesii | reverse complement strand
TATATATATGTTCATGGGGCTTAGACTGCGTGGGTTTATAGATGTTGGTCACGTGCTCTCCGCCGATGAGAGGGGTGGGGATGTGACAGTGATATCATTAGATGCATTTAACATTATTGAAATTGATTAGAATAAGATTTTGTTAGATGCATTTCAAGTATTTGTTGAAGAAGTATCTAATCTCGAGTACCTTGCATATACTGAAGTATTTCCTATAATTAATTAGAAAATTTATTTTTGAAAGATGTATTTTAAGAATTTTATTGAACAATATATATGTTTACTGATAATCATGTGTCTGTTGGGAATGCGAAAAAGCATCCTTTTTAAATAAGCATCTCTATTTCAAGTATCTTTGTTGAAGAATATGGTTTAGTTGTTGGGACTGAGTTCCTGGATTCCCTCAGAGAGTAGTCTAGTACCCATTTCTAGAGAGGTAGTCTGGTGGATTGTCACCCCTTTTCTCACGTCATATCACTCTAGTAGTGCAGGTTCTCGCAAGGGAATCTAGGAATGGGATGGTGACCCCATAGGAAGTGGAGATGGACAAGAAAGTAGTAGTGGGAAGCATTGAGGTTCTCAGAAGAGGTAGTTTTGAGAGTTTCTCAATTGACTATGCTCTTCTTGTGGGAGGAACATTGTCCTGTTGAAGCTAGTTGCCAAAATTTGAGATAAGTATTCTCTCATGTGTTATTCATGTTATTGTATTTTGTATAGGTTCCATGGTGATTGATTTATGCTATCTTTATGTTCATGGTTTAGTACTTAAAGAATACTCTTATATCATGTATCGTACATTTGTATACTTGATGTTAATCATATGGTTGATTGAAATATGATTTTCAGATGAATGTATCTTTGTTGAAATTTGAAGACCCTGTAATGGGGATTGAATATGGACCCTTTCTACTAGTCTTGGTTCTTGCTCAGGAATCCCGAAAATGGGATGGCAATATCTTGAGGAACACGTTAAGTGAATGGAGTCACATCCCATAGGAAGTGAAGACAGATAGGAAAGTAGTAATGGGAAATATTGTGGTTTCTTGAAAGAGGATTTTTGAGAAATATTACTTGAAAATTAAAGGTAGTGATCCATTTGAAAGTTGTAAAAGCATGTATGTATTATGCATCGAGGACGATGCATCTTTTAAGGGGGAGGGGATGTAATACCCTGTGTGTTAAATCCCTAGACATATGTAATTTGTAATTGTTTATTATTGTGGCACAGGGTGTCGAAAAAATGGTCTTGAAGGACCTAGAGACATTATTATTATTTTGTAAATAATCAATTAATGAAAACAACTGGCACATAGAGGACCACTAAAAGAGTATGGGAGGCCTAGATCCACAATGTGAGGGGGAATAGGGACATTCCTAGAACTTTAGAACTTGTTTGGTTGATCTTGGTCCATATTTATGCCTTAGTGGCTTTATTAATTGATTATCACCCAAATATTGTAGAAATTACCCAACTTTTGATTAATTTATCCTATGTTGGTATTATTGAGCATAATTCATGATTTAGTGGCCCTCCTTAGTGTTTGGGTGGGTGCCACTTGTTGATTGAGCTTCTTTGGTGGTTTTGTAACTCCTTTTGTAAATACTTGTGTAAATATTTGTGTAACTCTTTTGTAAATCCTTTTCTAACCCCCATTTTCTATTTTGGGAAGATGCCTTGGCTTGTGTGACACCTCACCTCACTAATTTTGAGTTGGGTGGAGTGACTTGGAGTCATTCTCCTTGAAATTTTGAATTGCTTGGGTTGGATTACAGTTAATCTTTTGTGGTTGATTTACCCCCCCATTGGATTGACTCAAGTTTGCTTACCATGGTTTTATATTGACCCATTGAGTTAGAATTACCTTATTTGTTCTATAAATACATGTTTGATATCCTTGGTTAGGAGGTTGTTTTTCATGGTTCTTTTGGATGGTTGTTGATTATGGTTGTTCATACTTTTGATTTTCCTTGGTTTCCACTACTTGTTTTTGTCTTTAACCTGGACATAGATCCTGATGGTGAATGCCAATATCTTGATGGCCTATGGGGTTTGGATTACCATTGCACCTGGTACTGGGGTGGAAGAGGAAGTATGTGGAAAGGAATAGATTTTTGGATTCTCAAGCTGATACTTGAGTTATTATTCAGTGCACCTCTATTGTGGATTTATGGCCTCAACTCGGGAGTGTCCTGTCAAAGTGACATATGGCTTGGCAGTGACAAAGGCTGGGTGGAATGTGGCCCGGATGATGCCAGTTGTGCATTGATAAGATAAGTCATTTATCTCATGTTTATTTAATTTACTTGGATCTGATATGATTTATTTATGGATGCACATGAAATGTTTGATGAAACGTATGGTTTATTTGTGGAATAATTTTCTCATAGAATTCAATCTATTCATGCAAGTAAATTTTATGAGAAAATAGTAATTTGGTACCTCTACTACATAACTGAAATTTATTCCCCTTTTCATTATATGATATGTATTTTGATGGTTCATCATCCTCGGAATATTTTAAGACACTTCTCTTTCATGCTTTTACCTTTTATTTGGAAACTAGTTCTTCGATCGGACTGTTTGGCATAGTTTGGAGAATTATCACATGAAGTGTTTGTAAAAATGATTGAGTGTTACTTTTATGTGTATATATAATAAATAATATTTAAATGTGTGTGATAATGTGAGGATAAATATTCTTGGTATTGTTGGGTAAATGTCTACCGAAATTCTAGATCAATTTCCAATTTCTAGCTCCTTCAATGGAATTGTTTTGAGTAGATTTATGACTTTGCATATGAAGTGTTTGACAAAATGTTAGAATGAGATATACCTATGTTATGATGTATAAAACATGTTATATATATTTGTAATTTTATTTGAATTATTCTACGATCCATGGATTTAAATATTTTAGTGATTCCTAGAATTACTAGTCAATTCAGATGAGTAGAATTAACTTATTTTGTGGATTGTTTAATGGAATGTATATGGGTTGAAAGCTACAGCCATATGATTGTAATTTATCCCTAATACTAATTCCATGAGCTAAAATAGTCATATATCTCTCTTTATTTGGAATTTGGAAAGCTCAGTTGAAAACTATGTACATTGCAGTGAAATTGGCAAATAGTGTTTGGATTCGAATCTCTGTTTTTGGTAAAAGATGAATGTACAGACATATGCTCTGTTATTGGTGCTTTAATTGTGCTATAGAATGATATTTTTGAGATATGTTCCTTCACCTCTATGTGTCTCGAAACTCGGTACGATTGGTTTGATTGAATTCCTAGCAGTGTTTATTAACTAGTTGTATTGATTGCACTTGAAATATCCTTCGTTTATGTACTCAGATCTGATCTGAAAAAGTACTTTATTTTGTTGTAAATGCATGCCTAAATATGTTTATAATGGCTGTAATTTCAATTTTTGGTTCATTGGCATGGTTGTGTGTTGAATTTGTGCAGGACTAGTTGTTACTATTGAAGAACTAGTTAACTAGTTCTCGTGGAATCATTTTCATAATTACTATGTTTAATTAATTGGAAAATGATAATTATACCTTATTTGCATGTTATTATGTATTAATTAGCCATTGGACTTGATAAACAGTGGTTAAGTGATAAAAAAATTAAATTATAATAAGTACCATCAATTATGCGCTAATTGTCGTTAAGTATCGTAATTGGAACACTAATTACTAATTAATCCTGATTAAGAGTAAATGGCATTTAGATGTGAAATTTATGTTTGAATTGGATTGGAATTGATATGTGATGTTGCTAGAAGGTGTTAGTAATCCTTTCCACCCCTTGGATGAGACATTTGAATAATTATTGAATTTATTTAAATTTATTTGTAATTAAAATGACTTTCTCATGAAACAAATATTGAAAAATGAATTTTAATATTGTTTAACTAATCCATTGTGATAAAATTATCTAATTAGCATTAGAGAGATAATGATATGTCCCTCGCTCCCATTGATATCCCTAGGGGACATTACATAATGTGTGAGGTCAGAGGGGTGACATGATGGATGAAATACATTATATCCATCCGAGAAGTGGAGTAATGAAGACCCAGGTGTAAGAAGTAGCCACTCATTAGTATAATACAATGATCAATCTCTGCATATGACTGCAAATATACATATAACGGTCCTAGATAAATAAGAGTACAATGGCCATGAATAGGAATGATATACAAATGTCATGTGTGGTCATCACCATGTACACTATACGATGAATCAATATCTCCATAATGGATGAAGATATCTGATAATACACTGGCCCTCTGGTCACAAGAGATGACATCTCATGAATTCTGGCATGATCAAGGAGGTAGCATATGTGGAATTCCACCAATCTTAGAGGTCTTCTACGTAAACTGCTACGAGTACATATCCTACGATGTGAATAAAGGTGTCGAGGTTGAGCATGATAGTCCATCTTTTGATTACCGGTCATTGATGTATACCATTAATAGTCATGAGACATCCCATCGATAATGATAATGGGAATCAATTTATAGAGTTCAATATAACAAGTGTGAATATATGTGTTGAGGTAGAACACTTGAAAGAATCCATCGATCAGGGTAAATTGATGTATTCTCAAAAATGTCGAAGGCAAGAGAATCTACCACTAATGAATTTAAGTCTCAAGGAATTCAAATGGACTTTGGAATTCTATTCCAGAATAAATGATCTAAAGTTTATGGAATGGAATCCACTGGAAGGAGTGCATTAGGGCATTCCCCATCAATCAACATGAGGTACTTAACAACACTGGATAATGCGGAAGAACTCAAACGAACAAGATGTGCATGAACCAATAAGAGTACCAGGGATGCCTGGCATGCAATGTCAATATAAATGAGGAATGGATGAGTCAGGATAAACTTCCTTTGAACAAGAGAAGAAGGAAAATTGTGACTGCATGTAGGAACCATAGACTTGATATGAAAACTGGGACATCTCTGCAACATAGGAGGCATCAACAAAGGATCCATAGGAACTGGAAGCATAACCAATCGGTGGAGAAAAAATTAGACTAACAAGTACATCTTCTAAAGTCATACTAAGAACCCAACCAATGGATGTGATATACAATACTTAGTTTGAAGGAAACACAACTCGAGAGCTTCCAAAGATAATATCATTTCTCGTCTAGATTTTTATGTTTTTTTTTATTTTTTTGTATTTTTTTAGATTGAAAAGATTAAAAAATAATAAAAGTGCATATAGTATACAACTAAGAGGAGACGAGTGTTGTGGGAAAGAAAACTCATTTCAAGCAGTGGAACATACCTATGCTCAATGCAAGGAAGCATGTGCAAGATAAGGACACTTGGGGGAAGGTCTCCTGCTTATAAGGGATGGTCAAGTTGCAAAGGATATAAAAAATGCTCTTCTTGGCTAGGATTTAGACAAGCTCACGCTACATGGATTATAACTCTGAAATGGGAAGGCGGAATAAAGCTCAATAAGGAAATAAAAACACATGATATTGCAATTACAACTTGATATACACGGAAGTCCCTATGGGAGATGACCATCATAAAATTCAAGAGGAGTATGAGGCTCTTTCTCCAGGACATGGAGGGACTATAAGGGACTCCAAAACCTAAAGAAGAAATCTCAGCATGGGCACCAAATGAAAATGGGATCTAACTAGGGCATGCATGTATATGAAATCTCTATCACTCACATAATGTCACCTCTAATAGTAGTATGAAGGTTCTGTGACATTATGAAGTGGGTTCGCTGAAATGTTCATAAGGAGATGCATATTGAGAGAAGATATAGAGTCCTAAACTATATGCCAATTCGAAATTATACCTGTAATGGGAATGAAGGGGTCAAAGTATCAGAGAGAGTGTACAAAAAATGGACCCCACATGACAACAATATTAGTCCAAAACAACAGGAAATAGTCAGTAAAGAGTCCAAACTATAGGGTATAGGAAGGAATGATCATGACAAATGCATTCTAAAGAAATAGTGCAGTAGACGATGGGACATAAGAAGGAATGTAAGGTGTAGACCCAACATTCACGTTTCCACTAGAATCCCCATGAGGGTGAACACTAGTGTTAATATCAAACGAAGGGAGTGAAAATCCTCCGTAAATGGAGTAGAGGATGGAATATGACCACTCCTAAATCTATGAGAAAGGTAAGGGTCTGTGGTGCCCCCCAGTCCAAAACCAATCAAAATCCCTCAGATAGAATGCGATCCTGGAAATATCTACGGTGATCATAGAAAGTGGCCAGGGGTGATCCCAACCACAATCATGTATGATGCCTCATGCTTAACTCCTGTGTAAGAGGATCATCCTAAGAACACTAATTATACCAAGTATTTAACTATCTCACCTCGATAGAAACCCACTTTTTTTTTTAGTAGGCTTGGAGAATTAACTCACAATGAAATAACCCAAGAATCTAAAACCTAATCTTATTGATTTACCCTATTAAAGAATAATGTTGAATTTATTTTAACTTAAGAGTTGATTTTAGTGGTTGTGATTACTAAAATGGAAATGGTTGTGCAACCAATGATGTTATGACTCAACACTGAAAGTAAATGTGCACACCTAACAAATAATGCCAAGTGCAACTTTGTCTAAATGAGAAAACAGGGTATGTAACTACATGATATGCATAAATATTCATTCCTTTCCGAATTCCAATGCAATCCTTCCTATATGAAAGCCAAAACACAACTCTCATCCAAGCATCCAATGCAAGTACCTCCTTAAATCCATATGTGAGATGAAAGTAAGAATGAAACTATTACGTATTTTCAATATAAAAGAAAGAAAATGTAATAAAATCCAATAAAATCCTTAGTCTCTACAACAAGCATCAAACACAAGCCAAGCAAGACACCGATACAAAAATACTAATGCACTTATAGCAAAATAAAAAAGAAGATAAATGACTAGAACTACTTTCAAGGAAAAATCAATGAAAAAGTGGTCTCTAGTAACAAAATAAGAAATCTACATACAACATCGATACCCAAGAAGACCCAACCACACTCACAAGCCACCTTGTAACTTCCCACATCAAACTTAACCAAAAAATGGAGGATTTACGCAACTGTTCAAAGAACAGCTGCATATGTACGTGACTTTTGGATAAAAACCTACATGTATATGCAACGTTTGTCCAAAGTCCTATGTGTATATGTGATGTTTGGACAAAATCCTGTGTATGTATGTGACTTTTTGCCAAAAACCTTCATATACAAAGAAGAAATTGGTAAAAAACAGGCCAAGGGTCAAACGACTCTAGGGGGGTGTCAATGGATGAACATACTATTAAATGTGACACAGAAATGAGGAGAAACAAACAGAAAGTCAAGAAAATTGTGCCTCCAAACCCCAAAGAAAAACAAGGAACATCCCCAATGAAGTTACCAATTATGTTACAAAGAGAAACTTGCTATGGTTTGGGGTGTGCCACAACAGACTAACTAACACTAGAAATCAATCCATTCCAATATGCAAGAGAAATAAAGACATATAACACTAAGGGATATGAAGCGTACCTTATTTCATACAGTTCGTGTAGATCCACATTTAGATTTTCCAACATGATTGTATTCATAATTTGCTCTCAACAACAACAAACAAGACAAGCACACTATATGTTAGATTTTTATCAATTAGACAATATTATCTTAGGATCTTATTTGAGAGAATAACATGCACAACAATTAATCACAAGAGACAATGGACACAAATATTTTCCTCGGGGAAACCATAAAGGACAAAACCCCACAACTTCCTCAGAGATAGAATAAGCACCAATGGCAGCAGTAAAACCCAAAGACAATAAGATGATATCCAACAGTTATTCTCTCTCTTATCCCAACTTCTTCTCTCTCACTCATGCACTACAACTGAGTGTGAGTGACTGTACGATAAATAGAGAGGCTCACTCTCTATTTATACTAGTTCCCAAATTTACAATAACTTACCAGGGCTGACTTCTCTAGGAGAGTCTAATAACCCTAGTGCCCCAAAACTGTGAGGACTTTGACCAATGATCAACTAGGAGGGTTAACCTCTATGACTTTACATGACTTGTTTACATTACTGATTATCCCAATAGGAACATCAGGGACTAATCGAATACAATATATGAAATATACAAGTGAATACATTTCGAAGTTACAAATACATCAACACTCCCTCTTAACTAGGAAGGTATTCTCTTGACACAATACATCAATACAAGTATTCTTCTCTGAATCATCATCAAAACTGGATCGTCATCGAAACTGGATCATCATCAAAGCTGGATCATCATTGGATCATCATCATCATCACTACTTCCACTATCTCTATCAACTAGTGCTATCTCTCAATTCTACTTGTCATAGGAAGTTCTACAGAGCCAGCCCTTTTTCATGTTGGTTGTAGGACTAGCCTCCATGTAGGTCCTCATATTCTTCAACACTTATATCTAACCATGGGAGGAACGCATCCAACATCCATGTCATAAAGGCCCACCCATCACTTGCATCTGACCATGGGAGGAACACATCCAGCGTCCATGACAGAAAGGCACACCCAACACTCACATCTGACCATGGGTGGAACACATCCTGCATCCATGTCAGAAAGTCCCAGCACTCACATCTGACCATGAGAGGAACACATCCAACATTCTTGTCAGAAAGGCTCTGCACTTACATCTGACCATGAGAGGAACCAATCCAAAATTCATGTCAAAAAGGCTCTACACTTACATCTGACCATGAGAGGAACCAATCTAGCATTCATGTCAGAAGGGCTCTACACTTACATCTGACCATGAGAGGAACCAATCTAGAATTCACGTCAGAAGGGCTCATGAACTCATCACTTCCCTTTGGAGGGAACCTCGATCTGGATAACACCAAGCTTCTCCCTGAAGTACTCAAACTTCACTCTAGCTAATGGCTTGTTCAACACATAAGCTATCTGTTTGTCTATTGCAACACACTAGAGATTCAGTGCTCCTCTTTGCACCATATCCTTGATATAGTAATATTTGATCTTGATATGGTTCGAATTCTCATGGAACACCAGGTTCTTTGACAACTTCACACAACTCTGGTTATCGCAATATATACAAGGAGCATCCAACTGGAGATCAAACAAATCAGATAGTAGCTTCCTTATCCACACCACCTCACAACTAGCCGAACAAGATGCAACATACTCTGCTTTGGTTGTACTTAGTGCCACGTAGGATTGCTTCTTACTAAAAAAAGATATCACACCTAATCCCATACTGAAGTAGCACCCCAAAGTGCTCTTCCTATCAATGGCACTTCCTGCCCAATGTGAATCAACATAACCTTCCATGTTAATCTTTTGATTCGCCTTATACTTGATCCCATAATCAACGGTACCCTTTAGGTACCTCAGAATATGCTTTACAGCAATCAAGCGAACATGTTAGGAATCTTTCTGGTCTCGTATTCATCAGGTACATCAAGGACCCAATCATCTGACAATACATCATAGCATCAGCCGACTAGATGAAGCATCACTCAATAGGTTCAGGTTTGATGCCATAGGTGTGGTCATGGCCTTGTAGTCCATCATCTTGAACCTCTTTAGGATATCTACTACATACTTCCCTTGTCCCAAGAATATTCCATCCACATTCTACCACACCTCCATTCCTAGAAAGTAGTGCATCATACCCAAGTCCTTCATCTTGAAATCAATAGCAAGCTTCCTCTTTGTATTAGCAATCAACCCATCTACACCCGTTACAAACAGTTTATCTAAATATAGTAGGAGTATCACTAGGATCCCTTCTTCAACCTTGTAGTAAAGGTTGGAATATGCTTTACTCTTGGTAAATCCCAAAATGGATAGGAAGCCATCATATCTACCATACCATGTCCTGGGTGCCTGTTTCAAATGGTACAGGGCTTTCTTCAATTTACACACATGAGTCTCCCTGTCATGTGTCTCAAAACTGAGTGGATGCTCCACATACACTTCCTCTTCCACTACACCATTCAAGAAAGCAGTCTTGACATCCATTTGGTGTATCTTCCATTTCATTACTACAGCCAGAGAAAGTATCGATCTGATGGAAGTGTATCTGGGTACAGGTGCAAAAGTCTCTTCATAATCTATCCCTTCTTTCTGGGAGAAGCCATGAGCCACAAATATTTCTTTATATTTCTCTATGCTACTGTCTTTAGCATGCTTGATCTCATATATCCACTTGGAAGTCATGATAGACTTCCCCTCTAGTCTTGGGACAACATCCCATACATCATTCTTCATGATCGAATGGTATTCATCGACCATAGCATCCTTCCATTCTTTCTTCTCTATAGATTCTTCATAGTTGGAAGGTTCTTTATCAATGAAGTGACACAATAGGGATACATAGCCGGAGCTATAGAAATAATAGATCAATGCTATGAGCAATGATGCTAAGAAGAAGAACAGGAAATATATCTTGCTACTAAGAATTCTCACAAGCACACACAGGAAAAATAGAGAGAAGAAAATAGGTTGAATCACATGAATGAAGAGATGAATATTGGTGTGTATCCTTCCATTGAATAATGATGAATAATAGTTTACATAAATAGTACATCCCTCATAGGAAAATTGATTTCTATGGAGACAACTCATAAAGCCTGAAAAGGATGACTTACAAAAATATAGCAAACCCCCATAGGTGGCTAAAGCACTTCCCAAATCTATCAAGGACCTCATGAATTGGAAAAATAATGAGTGAGTTGTCAAGGGATATGGGAAACACATGCTAATCCTAGAAAATTGAGAAAAAATAATGGAGGATGGGTTGCAAACAAAAGCTGTCAGTTTCCTAGTTGACTAGCTTTTATCTTATCCATAGAAAAGCAGAAAAAGCAGAATAAAGCAGAATCTACTATAAAGTGCTATATAATAATTCTGCATGGTCAAAAGGTGGTCAATATCAACCCAGAATTAGAAATAAATCATTCCTAGGATATAGATGGCATGTATTGACTTTACTAGGTGCAAGTGGATGCCAACTAATTAAACTAGTGGGTGAATAATTAATCAAATAGTGATTAATTATTTTATCCTAAGATATGAGTGGGTTTAATATATTCCAACACCCCCCTATAAGTATGACTTTATGATGGTATGAAAAAAATATGGATGCATATGGATACATATAGGGCCCAGCAACAAGGATATGGTCACAATTTAACAATTATTATGTCCAGAAAAGCGAGGAAAGAGGCAAAACCACATGGGGAAAATCCTCCCTCAAGATAGGAGAAGGCACAAAATTTGAAATATGTGTTCAACATATCTTCATATTCATTTTAATGAGCTGACTGAACTGCTTCTGGATGAAGGACTTGCGGAAGAAATCATGAATGCCACGATCATGCGCTGGAGTGTAGAACCTGCAAAAAGGAAGAGGAGAGACTCCTTGTATCTCATCAACTGATGAAGTAGGAGAATTATATGAATGCTTATTTCTTCTATCAAACTCTGATCTGCAAACATAATCTGAAATGGAAAAGAGATCTGTGCATACTCCTTCCGAAAGAGTACAAAAATTAAGACAATTTATTTCACACCCAATTCCCTGAATAGTTGCAAAAGTGTGATCTGAATCACATGTCAATATTCCAATCTGATGTAGCACTTGCATAGATCTGATATGAGGCTAATAAAATTCTGATATATGATAAATATTATCATATGGAACAGCAAGTACAAAGGCTTCAGTCGCTCCATGAGGATATAGGGCTATCCTTAGGAAAATTATGAGCAACTGGTGAAAACTAATAGGTGTAAAAATATGAATGATGGATGGGCATAAGATCTGAACCATAAGTGTTTAGAAAAGAATCCAATTTTTTTTAACATCAGTCCAAATATGATGAAGGACATGGATAACCAGCCACTGAAAGATACAGAAGACTTCAAACCATGTAAGATAAATATCAATACATAATAGACCAATGAGGAATCAACTAGTGAACCTGGGATTTGTATAGTCTTAGGATTATTCAGAGGTATGGTAGATGGTATGGATGGTGGTATGATATGTGTATCAACCTGAAAATATTCTTCTAAATCATAATACAAACGATCACATATAATCATATCAATAGACTCATGGGAATTCACTGGTAATGAATGAACGGAGGAAAGAATGAGATGTTCACAATCTTCAAGGAGGTTCTGAGTGTTGCTGCCAATAACAAAGGAGGAGATGCTTAAGCACATGAGATCAAGTAAGGTAAGTGGTATGACACAAATAAGGTTTGATTTGGATAATAAAATAGCCTGGAATTCACTGGGTTAAGCACCATCAAGGAGATAGGTATGCACAAAGTGTGAAGGATCTGACACATAGATCTCAGAATATAAGATAGGAGATTTAGAGAAAAATGAATGGGTTATAGGATCATGATCAATACTAGCAGTAGATCCATATTTTACTTCTTTTTTATCATTAGTATCACAAGAAGAAAAATCACCTTCAAGAGACACATAAAAAGATGGTTCTTCAATATTTGTTTCTTGATTGAAGGAGGAAGCATTCTAATCAAAGAGGGTAGCATCAAAATGAAATGTATGAGAAAATTCTTCATCATGATCAACTTAATCAGAGAATGTAGAGGCCAAGAAATCTTGAGAGAGATAACAAGAGGAGATGTTGGGTTCGCTCCATGATTCATCTTCAATTTCCTGCAAATCAAAAGCTTTGTCCAAATTCTTCCAAAGCTCAAATGTATACTTAGCAGAATCTATGAGATGATATATATTTGGAGACATTCCCAAACACATAATTCCATAATATCTATCATAATTATTTATCCAATCAATCTTCTCTTCATAAGACTCAGGTTCACTCAATGCACCAATGGAGACATCAAAGAGACATTGCCTCTTCAATTATGCACTCATCTTTGGCTTCCAATCAGCATAGTTGAAAGGAGATAGTAAAGGAACTATTGAATCCATATAGAATTTTTTGATATGATCTAGTAGATACTCTCTACATCTTGCAAAACAAACTAGGAGAAAATCTTGTAATCTAGACAAGCTCTTCTTCAGAGAGGGATAGGAGACTAGATGCGCTCCTCAACTCTGTAGAACTTAATCAAGCTTGCTGCTCTGATGCCATGTAGAAGATGGAAAGGTTGTGCTCCCTGTAGCTGTGATACCATGTAGAAATAATAGATCGATTCTATGAGCAATTATGCTAAGAAGAAGCAGAGGAAATAGATCTTGCTACTAAGAATTCTCACAAGCATACACAAGAAAAATAGAGAGAAGAAAAGAGATTGAATCACATGAATGAAGAGATGAATATTGGTGTGTATCCTTCCATTTAATAATGATGAATACTAGCGTACATAAATAGTACATCCCTCATAGGAAAATTGAGTTGTATGGAGACAACTCATAAAGCTCAAAAAGGATGACTTACCAAAATATAGAAAACCCCCATAGGTGGCTAAAGCACTTCCCAAATCTATCAAGGAACTCACAAATTGGAAAAATCATGAGTGATTTGTCAAGGGATATGGAAAAACATGCTAATCCTAGAAAATTGAGAAAAACTAATGGAGGATGGGTTGGAAACAAAAGTTGCCAGTCTCCTAGTTGACTAGCTTTTATCTTATCCATAGAAAAGCAAGAAAAGAAGAATAAAGAAGAATCTGCTATAAAGTGTTGTATACTAATTCTGGATGGTCAAAAGGTGGTCAAG
This sequence comes from Pseudotsuga menziesii, assembly GCA_001517045.1. Taxonomy (NCBI): domain Eukaryota; kingdom Viridiplantae; phylum Streptophyta; class Pinopsida; order Pinales; family Pinaceae; genus Pseudotsuga; species Pseudotsuga menziesii. The sequence continues at coordinate 44,847 of LPNX010370931.1, read as the reverse complement.
CTAAACCTAGAATTAGAAATAAATCATTCCTAGGATATAGATGGCATGTATTGAATTTAAGGTGCAAATGGATTCCAACTAATTAAGCTAGTGGGTGAATAATTAATCAAATAATGATTAATTATTTTATCCTGCGCTATGAGTGGGTTTAATATATTCCAACAGGAGCAGGACCTAGTTCTTTTCCTTTCTCTGTGCATTTCTTCTAGAGCCCCATATATTTCTACACCTTGGATAGCCTCTCATACCCATGCAGGTTTTCTCTTGTGAGGGTTCTTCTCTTGGGGTGGATCTATAGGTTCTTGGGGTTCTTTTATTTCTTGATCTTCTTCTTGTGTTGCATCATTCATAGTTGTATCTTGTATTCTTGGTACTTCTGTTTCTTCAGGGTCTTCAGCAGGTCTCTTTTGGATTTGTTGTAGGATGAATATTCATCAAATGTTACATCCCTGCTGATGTCAATCTTCTTGAATCCTGGGAAGTATATTCTATAAGCCTTCGGGATTTCACTATATACGACAAATATAACCTTTTTCCTTGAAGGATATAACTTTGTCCTATTTTATTTCAGAATGTGTATGTACATTGGACAACCAAATATTAAGAGATGGTTGACTTTTGGTTTCCTTCCGAAGAAGACTTCTTCAGGTGTCTTGTTCTCGATTACTTTATGCAGAGTATGGTTCTATACATACACAATTGTTCTAGCATATTCTACCCATAGATGCATAGGAATATCTTGATCATGAAGAATTTCCCTTGCAGCTTCCATAATCGCTCTTTTCTTCCTTTCTGCAACCCCATTCCGTTGTCGATTATATGGAGTGGTTAACTCCCTCTTAATCCCTAAATCTCTGCATAATTCTTTGAATTCATTTGATGTGAATTATTTTCCATTGTCTGATCGAAAGGTCTTGATTTTATTTTTTGTGTGATTCTCGATCAAGGACTTGAACTCTTTGAACTTGCTGGATACTTCATCCTTGTTTTTCATGAAGCATATCCATGTCTTCTTAGAAAAATCATCAATGAAAGAAACAAAGTATACATAACCGCTTCATGAGCTGGATGACATCGAACTGCATACATCGGAGTGAATGATTTCCAAGATTCCTTTTGCATTACTTTCGATAATTGGAAATGTCTTCTTTGTGTTCTTTCCTTTTGCACATCCTTTGCAAACTCCTTCATGTTTTTCCTGCATTTTTGGAAGTCCTTCAACAACTTTTCTTTCTAGCGGTAGTGCCCTATAGTGCACATGTGCAAGCCTTCTATGCTAAAGTTCATTTGATTCTACTGTTTCATGGACCAAAGCTTGTTCTGGTTGGCCCTTCAACTTGTATAGTCCTCCCTCTTTCTCCCCAATCACTACTACATCACTTATAGTCTTTCCCTTTGGCCACATAAGGACTTGTCCATCTACAAATGAAACCATTATGCATTTTGCATCCAATGCATATATGGAGAGGAGATTATTCTTTAGTCCTGGAACAAATAAGACATCCTGCATCTTCATATACTTTCTAGAGTCTAGCTTGTAGGAGGATTCACCACTAACTTTTATGGGATATTGGTAGGCATCCCCAAGTTTTACCTTGTGGGGTGAATTATGTTCAGATAGTTTCACAAAAGATTCCTTGAATCCTGTCATGTGCTTGGAATCCCCACTGTCAATAATCCAATCTTTGCTTCCATGTGTGATAGTTCCCATGAGAGCGGAGACTAGAACATATTCTTCATCACTTGAAGAGTCTTCACTTTCTTGTTTGACTCTCTTCATGGGAGGATCATCATCCTCTATAATGTGAGCATGATGTCTTATTTTGTGGTTCTTCTTCTTTTGAGAACCATTCTTATTCATAAGACAATTTCTAGCAAAGTGTCATCTTTCATCACATGTATAGCATCGGAGTTAGGATAGATCCTTGCTTGATCTTACAGAGTTATATTTCTGGTGAGAATGCTTAACTTTGGTGATGTTGATTGTCCCTTCTGCTTTTCTTGGAGTGTATTGTGAGAGCTTGATCTTCATTTCCCATATTTTCTTCTTGAGCTAATATTCGAGCTTCTTCTTGTGAGAATTATTCCTATAGCCTAGTAAACTTGATTATATTCTTTCTTGCATAGATTCCTTGGATGGAAGAACCCCATGACCTAGGGAGACCATTCAAGGTGGTCATCACAATTTCTGCGTACTCTACTTCTTCATCCACTACTTCAAGTTGTTTCTTGTTTTGAGAGACCCTTGTGAAGTATGATTGTATGGTCTCTTCATTATGAATATTTACATTCCTTAACTGGTTCCTCAAAGTCATCTTCTGATTAATGTTCTTCCCTTCAAATAGCTAGGTCAAGGCATCAAACATTTCTTTAGGTTTCTTTAGGGAGGACACCTACGGTATGAGGTGATCCTTGATTGAATCAACAATAATCCTCTTAGCCATGGGAAATTTTATTTTGTGTAAGGCCTTAGCCTCATATCCCTCTATAACTATAACCTCTCCATTGATGTAGGAGTCCAATTCATTTTCTTCAAGAACTAGGGAGATCCTATACTTCATTGCTCAGAAGTTATTAGCTCTCTCAAGCTTTTCATCAAGCTTGGTGTGATGAGACATCTTAAATGAGAACCTCAAATGGAAATAAAAAATATTTATATCTTATAAGTTTGAGAAGCTGAAAACTGAATCTGGAGCTGATCTTTTACAGTGTTGGTTTTCTGGTTCTAGGGCAAATTAGGGTTTCACTTTCCTAGAGTTCTACCCAACTAAAAACCTCAATTTTTGTCTTTAAACTTCGATTTTGAGGAGGAGAGAAATCCTAGCCTAGGTTCACTACAAAATTCCTCTTCAGTAAAAATCCCTAATTTCCCAATGTAGTGGTAGGTTAAAAAATGCAAGTGCTCATAATCAAATTCTGCTTCGACAGAAAGATGTGCCCTTCAATGGAGGTTCAACCTAGCCTCCTTTTGCTGATGGATTATGGAAAGAGACCTGAAAAGAAAGAATCGCTAGCTTCCACAGCTACACAATGTCTTCTTCTCAGCTTAGCTTTTATACCATGTTATATTTTTATCAATTGGATAGTATTATCTTAGGATCTTATCTGAGAGATTAACATGCACATCAATCAATCACAAGAGACAATGGACACAAAGATTTTCCTCAGGGAAACCATAAAAGAGAAAACCCTGCAACTTCCTCAGAGATAGAATAAGCACCAATGGCAGCAGTAAAACCCAAAGATAGTAAGATGATCTCCAACAGTTGTTCTCTCTCTTATCCTAGCTTTTTCTCTCTCACTTATGTGCTACAACTCAGTGTGAGTGACTGTGTGATAAATGAAGAGGCTCACTCTCTATTTATACTAATTCCCTATTTGATAATAACTTACTAGGGCTGAATTCCCTAGGAGAGTCTAATAACCCTAGTGCCCCGAAACAATGGAGACTTTGACCCCTAATCAACAAGGAGGGTTAACCTCTATGAATTTACATTGACTTGATTACATTACTTATTCTCCTGATAGGAACATCGGGTACTAATCAAATACAATATATGAAATATACAAGTGAATACATTTCGAAGTTACAAATACATCAACACTATATATCAAGGTGTTAGGACTAATCTAGTATATATAAACAATCATGTTTAAGAAAATAATACATCCATAGATAAAATATTCATATTTATGCACATGTATTGAACATGACATGGATATTTCGATTAATAAAATAGAGATAGAATAGTGACAACCTCTGCTGGCACTTCTTCGAACCCTAGAAACCGAGTCCTCCACCTGGGCTTCCACCACTTCAATCCTCGATCATAATGGCAAGCTTACAAAGCAAAGAAAAGCTTGGGAAGAGCAGCAATCTATGCTCAAAAGGGACAAAGGGAGACAGACTCAAGCATAAAAAAGTGAGGAAACAATGAACTATAGTTTCTTTTCTCTCCAAGTTCTCCTCCTTCAATGTATGCAAGAGGATCAATATATAGCACTCCAAATAGGCAATGGAGGGTTGAGTCTAAGCATTCTCAAGGAATATGGAATGACTAGAGACAATATTTCGAGACTCCATGAGGAAAAGTATAAAAACATTTTGATTTATGCACATTTCCCAATGTACACGGGTTTTGGCTCAAAAGCTGTGTGTACACGCGGGTACAGATTTAAAAGTCACACATACACATAAACAAGTGTTTTCTGGGGATTTTATTCTACACAAACTGTTAAGAGTAGATGTCCTACCATGTGAATAAAGGTGTCAAGCTTGAACATGATAGTCCATCATTTGGTTACCGGTCATTGATGTATACTGTTAACAGACGCGAGATATGCCACCGATAATGATAATGAGAATCAATGTATAGAGTGTATCTAATAAGTGTGAATAGATGTGTTGAGGTTTAACACTTTAAAGAATCCATCGATTAGGGAACATTGATGTATTTCCAAAACTATTGATGATGAGAGAACCTACCACTTATGACTTTAAGTCTCAAGGCATTCAAATGGACTCTAGGCTCCTATTCTAGAATAAATGATCTGAAGTCGATGGAATGGAATCCACTGGAAGGAATGCATTAGGGCATCCCCCATCAACCAACATGAGGTACTTAGAAACAATGGATAATGTGGAAGAATTAAAATTAACAAGATGTGAATGAACCAGTAATTGTACCGAGAACAACTGACATGCAAAGTCAAGATAACTGAGGAATGGACGACTCAGGCTAAACTTTCTTTGAACAAGAGAATAAGGAAAATGGTGACTGAATGTAGGCAACATAGACTTGATATGCAAACTGGGACATTTATGTGACATAAGAGGCATCAACAAAGGATCCATAGGGAATGGAAGCATAACGAGTCAGTAGACAAAAACTCAAACTAACAAGTACATCTTCTAAAGTCATACTAACAACCCAACCAATGGAAGTTGATATACAATGCTCTGTTCGAAGGTGACATGAATCGATAGCTTCCAAAGATAATATCATTTCTCGTTCATAGTTTTATGTTTTTTTTGGACTTTTTAGATTGAAAATATTGAAAAATAATAAAAGTGCTTATAGTATACAGCTAGGAGGAGACGAGTGTTGCGGGAAAGAAAAATAGTTCCAAGCAGTGGAACATACCTATGGTCAATGCAAGGAAGCACGTGGGAGATAAGGACACTCAAGAGAAGGTCTCCTCCCATTAAGGGATGATCAAGTTGCAAAGGATATAAAAAAGGACCTGTTTGGCTAGGATTTAGACAAGCTTAGGCTACATGGCTTATAACTCTCAAGCGGGGAGTTGACATAAAGCTCAATAAGGAAAGCAAAATGCTTAATAATGAAATTACAACTTGATATACATGGGATTCCCTATGGGAGATGGCCAACATAAAGTTTAAGAGGAGCATGAGGCTATTTCTCAAGGACATGGTGAGACTATAAGGGATTCCCAAACCTAAACTAGAAATCTCAACATGGGAATCAAATGCAAATGGGATCTAACTAGGGCACCCATGTATAGAAAAGCTCTACCACTCACACAGTGTCACTTCTAACAGTAGTATGAAGGTTCTGTGACATTATGAAGTGCATTCATACCTAAATTTAAGGTGAGATGTTCATATGGAAATTCATATTGAAAGCATATATTGAGTCCTAACCTATATGCTAGTTCAAAATTATACCTTTAATGGGAACGAACGGGTCAAAGACTCAGAGAGAGTGCGCAAACAATGGACCCTATATTACAACAATATTAGTCCAAAACAATTGGAAATAGTTAGTAAAGAGTCCAAAATATAGGGTATAAGGAGGACTGATCATGACAACTGCATTCAAAAGAAATAGTGCGGTAGACAATGGGACATAAGAAGGAATGTAAGGTGCATACCCAACTGTAACGTCCCCGACCCTCTGACTGACGAAGAGGATGCTACCATACATCAATCATTTGGGAATCTAACCCCATGAACAAGAACATACATACATATAATGCTAAATCATGATACTTAAAACCCATTAAATATACTACGATGCATTAATCATTCATATACATAGCAGAAGCAAATATCATGCATTCATATACGATTCAACATTCAACATGTACATCATCATTCATCAATGGTAAATATAATTGTAGACACAATTTAGGTAAGAATACTTATCTTATAGAGAACTTGTCCCGCAACTAGCTACGTCGCTACAACGTTCCACCCAACCATAGGCCCGTGTGCTCTTTAATATCTCAGCAAAGCTACTACCCCCGAGCCGGGCATGATTCCCCAAGGAATAAGGAACTAGCAGGCTTACACATAGGAAAGGATAACAACACCACAAGGGTACACAGTTTAGCCAAGCCAACACTGTTGGGTTTGTCAGGCCATCCAAGAGCTGGGAAAGGTGAAATGATAATATGGTGAGCTCATTGAAGAGCTACAGACACTGACACCAGAACCAACCTGGCTTCTAGAACACCCACACACACCCAACACAAGGAAATCAGTCCTTTCTCTGCAACGCAGTCCCTCAAACCCTGATCTCCTTTCCAGTGCTATACAGGGGTTGTGGAGAAGAAAGCCAACCCACTAGCTCTGTCTGTGTGGTTCCTAACCCACTAGGTTTATCAAGCACATCAGCCCTCATTCACCACTCCAATGCAGTCCGAGGACAAAACCATTGCATGCATGCAGCAACTAGCTATTAAAGTTTTAACAAGGGAAAAGTAATTCCCTGGATCATTCTTGGCCCTATCGTGGCCAAAACGATCCCATAGCAGCCAAATCACATGGGAGAAACACAACCCACAATTGTGGAAAACAATAGGAGAAAACCATAGCAACAGCTCATGATGAAGCAACAGAACGTCACACAATCCAGACACAGTAGCAACGTTGGAAAACAATGGTGGAGTAAAAATGTAGGCTCTATGCATGAGCAGGGAGGAAAAATAGATCTACAGACTAACAACTCCATGAGAAAAGGAAGAACCAACCCCCAATCAATGAATCACGGCCCCTTTTATCTCAGCCCCCGTGAGGGAAAATGAACAGCTCTCGATCGAGATAGTGGACAGACCATCCGCAACCCAAAAGGCGTGTCATGGAGAGAGTGCATGTGTGAGCATAGTGGTATTCCTACCAACAAATAGATGCCACAACTAACAAAAGAACAATTAAGGTGGTGGTTGGATGAGGCAAGGGAAGGTGAGCAAATCAAACAGGGTGGTGACACATGGTTTTTCCCCCCATGGGTTCAAGGTTTAACATCCCCACTCTTAACCTAAGGAAATCATGCCCCTTCTCAATATGGTTGCAGTGAACATAGATGGTTGGGTTCATTTAATTAAAAAATTCACATTTACATGATGCCACAATTTAATATGTGCCGTATGTCCCGATATACCATCGGTGACAATTCCAATCCGAAACATAACATAACCAAATCGATGGTGGGGCCTTGGATTTTAGCTTCGCACCATGATCATGTATATTTAATGCATCAGCATCAAAATCAGGGTGTTACATTCCCCTTCCCCTTAAATAGCACCATCCTTAGTGCTTTACAAAATTTGAACAAAATGCTACACTAGTACCGCCTCAGTGTTCCGCAAAATTGAACGAAAATAGATGTGCCAATCACATGGCATCCTCCATCTCCCACGCAGCCTCTTTAGGTCTGTAGTGCTCCCATTGAACCTTTACCTACCCTATGGATTAGTTCTAGAGCATTGTGACCTTCCTGTCGAGGATGCGCATTGGCTCGATTTGGAACTCTCCCTCGGGTTCCACCTGAATCACATCCCAATTTATCACATGGTTAGGATCATGTACATATTTATTAAGAAAAGAAACATGAAAAACATTATGAGCTATAGTACTAGCAGGAAATGCAAGCCTATATGTAACAGGCCCTATTCTTTCAAGCACTTCAAACAGCCCACAATATCTAGGTGACAGCTTGGCACAACTTCCAAGCTTCAAGGAACTTTTCTTTTCCCTCACTCTGAGGTAGACATGATCCCCAACACTAAACTCTCTATTCATCCTATGCTTATCTGCATAGATTTTCTGTCTATCCTGTGCTACTTTCAGATTATACTTGATCTTTACAACCTCCTGCTCCATTTCCTTGAGCAGCTCTGGACCAAGCACAACTCTGTTTACTGGGTTATCCTAAGTCATTGGTGTCCTACACCTTCTTCCATACAAAGCTTTGTACGGACTCATCTCCAAGGATGCGTGCTGTCAATTGTTGTAAATAAACTCTACCAAGTGTAAGTAATCTTCCTACTTGGTTGGTTTGTCCATCACATACATGCGAAGCATATCTTCAAGCACCTGATTCACTCTTTCTATCTACCCATCTATCTGAGGATGGTAGGCATTGCAGTGCTGAAGTTTAGCTTTGTACCCAAATCTATAGACAACCCCTTCCAAAAATTGGAAGTGAACTTGACATCTTTGTCAGAGACTATTGCTTTTGGAAATCCATGCAATTTGAAAATATCCTTCATGAATATCTTTGCAATGTCATCAGTCTTATGCGTAGAATTCATCGGTATAAAATGTGTTGCTTTTGTCAACTTGTCTACTACAACCATGATGGAATCATGTTGTCTCCAATTCATTGGCAATCTGGTAATAAAATCCGTGGAAATAATTTCCCATTTCCATTCCGAAACTGGCAAAGGTTGCAATAAACCTGTGGGATGTTGATGCTCAACCTTTACCTATTGAAATTTCATGCACCTTGAAATGTATTCAGCCATCTCCTTTTTCATTCCTGGGCAAAAGAACTTCTTTCTAGCTGTAGCAATTGTCTTCTAGTACCCTGGGTGACCAGAATACGGAGCTTGATGGATTTCATCCATAACAACTCTCATCAAATCTGCTACACCCGGAATATAAATTCTTCCTCTATAAGTAAGGATTCCATATTATTCTAATTTATATCCCTCATACCTCTTCTCACGACTTTGCTATTGCAATTTGTCTTTTACCTGCTCATACAATTCATCCTCAGCAACATGATTAACAATCTGCTGCCTCAAATCTGATTGGAAAATACTAAGAGATGCCACATGCATTTCCTGTACCTTCCTGCTAAGTGCATCAGATACCTTGTTTTCTTTCCCCTTTATTTTCTTGATTTCAAAATCAAACTCACATAAAAATTCCATCCATCTTGCTTGCCTAGCATTCAAAGTAGGCTGATCAAACAAATACTTCAGACCATAATGGTTTGTCTTGAGCTCAAATCTTCTACCCATCAAGTAATGCCTCCACATATTGAGAGCTTGTACTATGGTTGTAAGCTCAAGATCATGAGTGGCATAGTTCTTCTCATGCTCCTTAATCTTTCTTGACTCGTAACATATCACATGGTTATCTTGCATAAGGACTCCTCCCAGCCCTTGTCCGCATGCATCAGTACAAACCACATAATATTTATATGGATCTACAACCTTCAATACTAGTGCACTAGTGAGAAGATTATTCAACCGTTGGAAGCTTTCTTTACACCTTGAAGTCCATTCAAACTTCATCCCTTTCTTTTGCAAAGAAGTGATGGCATGTACAACCTTGGAGAATCCCTCAATGAATCTCCTGTAGTATCCTGCAAGTCCCATAAAAGATCTTACATCTGTCACATTTCTTGGAGCAGGCCAATTCATAATGGCTTCAATCTTCTCAGGGTCTACTGATATACCCTCTTCTAAGATAATGTGACCCAAATATTGAATTCTATCTCTATAGAAGTCACACTTGATCATTTTTGCATACAGTTGATGCTCTCTGAGCAATTGCAATGTCAATCTCAAATTCTCTTCATGTTCTTCCTCATTATTAGAATACAAAAGAATGTCATCAAAGAAAAAAGAACAAACATGTCTGAATACTTACTGAAGACAATGTTCACAAGGAACATAAATGTAGCTAGTGCATTGGTGAGACCAAATGGTACCACTACAAACTCAGTGCCCATACCTTGTCCTAAAGGCTGTTTTATGAATGTCTTCATCCTTGATTCTCAATTGATGGTAACCAGACCTCAACTCAATCTTGGAAAATACCTTTTCTCCTCTCATTTGATCAAAGAGATCATCAATCCTAGCAAAGGATATTTATTCTTCACAGTAACCTTGTTCAACTATTTGTAATCAATACATAACCTGAGTGTACCATATTTCTTCTTTAAAAACAAAACCGGTGCTCCCCAAGGAGACACACTTGTTCGGATATACTTATTTTCCAATAAATCTTGCAGTTGCATCTTCAACTCTAGCATCTCCAGTGTACTCATCCGAAAGGGTGTCTGGGACACTGGTGCTGCTCTTGGCACAAGTTCAATGGTGAAATCAATGTCTCTCTTTGGAGGAATCCATGGAATCTCATTAGGAGACACATCTTTGAATTCCTGTAGCACCTGATAGTCCTCCAACCTAGGAGTTTCATCTCCTATTGGTTCCAGAATATGAGTTGCATACAACTGGAAACCTCTCCTACATAACTTCTTCAACTGCATTGCTGAAACTTGTCTTACTGAAATTACCTTCGGAATACCTTTCACAACTACTGGGTTTACTTCTTCATTCATGCATTCAAAAGTCTTGTTATAACAGTCAAGCTTCACTCTGTGAGCCTATAACCAATCCATTCCAATGAGAACATCATAGGAACCAAGCCGTAGAACATTCAGATCTACACAAGTGATCAATCCATTCATAACCAATGGACATTTCTCCACTACTTCACTGACCTTTCTCTTAGTCCCAGTGGCTAGCTGAACTAACCAAGGTTTCCTATGCTTGACCTTCTTAAAAGCACAAATATCCACTACTCTAGGAGTGATGTAACAATGAGTAGAACCAAGGTCAATCAAAATAGAAACAGATTGTTCAACAATCTTACCTGCAACTTCAACCACAGTTGACTGGTGATCTTCCTGGTGGTCCTCCAGTGCTGCATAAATTCTAGGGACTGCTCTTGCTACTTGACCCACTGTTTCTACTTCCTGAATGTTGTAAGTTGGCCTTGCACTTTCACTCTCAAGTGGACAATATCTGTGCAAGTGGGGTCCTTCACATTTCCAACATTTGGGTGGACCTTTATTCTGTTGTGGTTCTTTAGGCTTTCCACCTATCACTCCAATTGGATTACTCACAGCTTGGGATGGCTGCTTCTACTAATTCCTGAATATAGAAGGTTTGAAAACTTTCTTCCTTTGATCAAACTTCTCATTCTTCTTGTCCTTCCATGCCTTATGGTAATCAGGCTTACCTTTGCTTTGCTCATACAATACTTAGCCTTCCTTATGGCTTCTTCAAGAGTTCTCAGTTCATAAAACTCAATTCTGTCTTTGTAAGAATGAGGTAATCCAATTAGAAATCGTTGGAACTTCACTTTTTCATCTTTGATGTATCGGACATACCTCAAAAATTCCAAGAATTTTATTTGCATATTCATCCATGGTCTTCTGTCCCAATCTCAGCTCATGGAACTCCTTGATCTTTTCATGATAATACCTATCAGAGAGGTATTTCTGTATGAAATACTTCTTAAACTATTTCCACTTTAGTCTCCTTTCACTGATCCTCTTTAATTTCTTGAAGTGTTCCCACCAAATGGACGCTCTTCCATTCAGGTTGAATATGGAAACTCTTGCCTTCATGTTTCCCGAATAATCCTGCACTTGAAAATACTTCTTTATTCCAATAAGACAATCTTCAACCTCTTGTCTAGTCTTTATGTTGCCATCAAATGTAGGAGGTTTAGCTTTCTTAAATTCATCTTGAGAGTGATCCCTATGGTGTCTTCTTCTTTTCCTTTTACGAGAAGATGAACTTGTACCTCCATTGGATTCTTCAGAGTCAGATGATCCACTGGAAGTCCTTCTCCTCCTCCTAGTGCTGCTCTTACTGCCTCTTGGTCTTGATGTATCTTGTATAGAATCTATCGTTCTCTACAAGTCTATCAAACTCTGCAACATGGTAGCATTCAACTGATGCTGCTCTTCCTGGGCTTTAATCAAGATTCTCATGGTGGCTGTAACCTTGAACAGTGTCTCTTGGAATCTCCTTCCATTAGACTCTATGTTATCATTTCCATTACAAACATTTTCTCCCATGGCATCTCTTGCATGTTCATAAGAATATCAAGCATCATATCCATTATGGGTTCTCATGACTGAACCACCTCTTGCTTTACCACACTGTTCTTCCTGGAATGCTACTCTTGGAGGTGTCTATAGTTCTGCAAATGTGTTAGTTACAAACTGTTAGATGCATATCATTAATGTAAATCAGAACTACTTACCTTCCTATGGAGAAACATAATAATAATAGTTTTGCTTAAAACACAAAATATTCTCTTCTTCCTTTTCAGCCCTATGACCACTAACAATCCGCTAAAAGCCTACTGAAAGGCGGTTGAAAACAACTTGAAAAAAATCACTGCGTAGTTCTCTCGAAAACCCAAATCTCCATTGGCTCAATCGGATTTCCTCACAACTATCTTTCCAACACTTCGGTGGTCAAAACACCTAGCTCATTGATAGTTTTTTTCATTTATTTTTCTTCGGTGTTTTGGGAGGCAAATCAACTAAACCCATGATCTGCATCGGCGAGAAAATTGACTGTTCATCGGGTCCTTTATTGACTAACCTTCAGGCATTTCAGCGGCTAGAACAACTAATTCTCTTCGATGTATCGAGCTTGTAGTGGTATGCTATTTCAATTTTTTATCGGTGATCGCTTGACTAATTTCCTTCACCGTATATGGTCCATAATGGTCTAATGGTCCGAAATTTATTGATGGGGAAACCAACTAATCCGCTACCTCAGAGGTCGGGCATACTGGGTGTCAGGTGGTTATTTTTTCCAGCTTCTGCAATGGCAGCCCATGATCTTTCTATGTCTTCCGCAGCCTCAAGCCTATCGGTGGTCGAAACCTCTAGTCACGGTAGCATCGGAAATCGAGACTTCTACCCATCGGAAGGTTAGCCCTCTAGACTTCCACAACGGTAGACGCGCAACCCGCTAAACATTTTCGATGCCCATCGGTTGACCAGATGACTAACTTATTCTGCGGTTTTAGCGAATACTTCAACTATAATTTTCTGATCGGTGGTTGGAACAACTGTCCATCGGAGTAATAGTCTACTAATCAGCCACAATGGAAGACGTTCGATCAAATAATTTTATTCGACATGGCTCATCGGCAACTGAAACATCTAAGCATCGATGATATGATCAACTAATCATCACCGATGGCCGATGATTCTATGACTTAGAAAATTTTTCAAAATGTTCTCTTTAGTCTTCTTTCCCGCCGCTTCATCGACTCAACCATCTCTTATTCTTTGCCGACCCGTTTAACTATCTGTTGGCGAAAGCTTCCGCTATACGTCGCCGATTAAATCAGTTGTTTGTCACCTTCGTATTTATGTTTCGAAACCTGGAACTACTATTCACTAAACACCTCAACATCAGTGAGTGGAAGGATTAATGCATTGGCAGAATAGTTCACTCAGCAGCCGCAATGGTGGTTCATCATCGTTGAACCTTTTCTGATCGGTGATCTGAAGCACAACATAATTGGCATCGATAGTTGGAACTTGTATCCATTGGAGGATTAGTGCACTAGATTTCCACAATGGTGGGCGCATGAACCACTTCTTCTTTTGATGTTCATCGGCGACCAATAACACTAACATTTTTTGATGGCCGATGATCTCATGCCTTAGAAAACTTTTAAATTTCCCTTTTTCCATCGGCTCTTCCTTCAACTATTCATTGGCGATGTCAACAACTATTCATCAATGATGTCAACAACTATACCTCTTCGATCGTCGATGATTTTGTTCCTTAGAGAAATTTTTGAAAATGTCCTTCCTTGTCTTCTACCGCATCGACCGTTAGAGAAACTATCCTCTGTGGCATCGACGGTCGGAGGCTCTACCCGTCGGAAGAATATTTGTCTAGCCATATGCAACAGTGGCACAAGATCAGCTAACCTCTTCTGATGTAGTCATCCAACTTTTCACCGCATCGGTAACTGGATCAACTAGGCATCGGTGATGCAATCAACTAATCATCACTGATCGCCGATGATTCCATTACTTTGTCAAATTTTATCCAAAATTTCCTCTCCGTCACTGTTGACAGTCCAAATGGCTAATGTTGCTGATCGATTCATTAACCTCCACCAACATGTCATCGGCAATCCCTTCAGCTTAGTGGCGCCGATCATTGATGGTCGGCGTTGGGTGGTCGATCAACTAGATGTCGCCAATCCATCTAACTAATTTCGCCCCCGCCGGGGTCTGCGTCGTAGGTCCATCTGTCTAAGTTTTTCGATGTGCCGATGGCCAAGCACTTAGTAAATTTTCTAAAACCAAGGATGTTTGTCCCTCATCGGGTGACCTTCAAACTAGCTCTTCTGCTGCATCAGAAGAACTTCACACTAAGTTTCTTAATGAGCCGACTGGTACTTAGAAATTTTTTGAATTTTCCTGTCCTCACCCATTTTCTCCTAGTTTCTTTTGGCAGTAGGAAACCTGCCTATGTTAACTAATCTTTCATGGCCCTCTGAGGCCCAATTGCTGCAACATAAGCTCTATCGCTACATCTTCAAGGCCCATTCAGGCCCATGCTGCAACCAGAGCTTTGATACCACACTGTAACATCCCCGACCCTCCGACCGAAGAAGAGGACGCTACCATACATCAATTATCTGGGCATATAACCCCATGAACAAGAACATACATACATATAATTATGAAGCATGATACTTAAAACCCATTAAATATACTACGATGCATTAATCGTTCATATACATAGCGGAAGCAAACAACATGAATTCATATATGATTCAACATTCAACATGTACAACATCATTCATTAATGGTAAATATAATTATAGACACAAGTTAGGTAAGAATACTTATCTTATAGAGAACTTGTCCCACAACCAGCTACATCGCTGCAACGTTCCACCCAACCATAGGCCTGCGTGCTCTTTAATCTCTCAGCATAGCTACCACCCCCGAGCCGGGCATGATTCCCCAAGGAATAAGGAACTAGCAAGCTTACACATAGCTAAGGATAAAAACAACACAGCAATGGCTCATGATGAAGCAACAAAATGTCGCATAGTCTAGACACAGCAGCAACATTGGAAAACAATGGTGGAGTAAAAACGCAGGCTCTATGCATGAGAAGGGAAGAAGAACAGATCTGCAGACTAACAAATCCATGAGAAAAGGAATAAATAACCCCCAATCAATGAATCGTGGCCCCTTTTATCTCAGCCCCCGTGAGGGAAAATGAACAGCTCCTGATCGGGATAGTGGACAGACCATCCGCAACCCAAAAGGTGCATTTTGGAGAGAGTGCAGGCATGAGCGTAGTGGTCTTCCTGCCAACAAATAGATGCCCCAACTAACAACATAACAATTAAGATGGTGGTTGGATGAGGCAAGGGAAGGTGAGAAAATCAAACAGGGTGGTGACACATGGTTTTTCCCCCCATGAGTTCAAGGTTTAACATCCCCACTCTTAACCTAAGGAAATCATGCCCCTTCTCAATATGGTTGTAGTGGACATAGTTGGTTGGGTTCAATTAATTAAAAAATGCACATTTACATGATGCCACAATTTAATACGTGTTGTATGTCCCGATATACCATCGGTGACAATTTCAATCTGAAACATAACATAACCAAATCGATGGTGGGGCCTTGGATTTTCACTCCACACCATGATTATTTAGAATATATATATATATATATATATATCATGTATATTTAATGAATCGGGGTCAAAACCAGGGTGTTACACCAACGTTCACGTATCGACTACCAGCCCTGTGAGGGTGAACACTAGTGTTAAGACTGAACGAAGGGAGTGAAAATCCTCCACAAATGGAGTAGAGGATGGAATATGACCACTCTTGAATCTATGAGCAAGGTAAGGGGTTGTGGTCCCCCC
Source organism: Pseudotsuga menziesii (assembly GCA_001517045.1). Lineage (NCBI taxonomy): Eukaryota > Viridiplantae > Streptophyta > Pinopsida > Pinales > Pinaceae > Pseudotsuga > Pseudotsuga menziesii. Next base: position 28,854 of record LPNX010370931.1, on the reverse strand, counting down.
TAGTCCAACACCAGGGTCTGCACTAGGACCTGAACTCAAGAGAACATAAATATACTCAAGTAAGTACGATCCCTAAATCCAACTAGTGCACAAAGAGGATACTCCTAAAAAAATATACAATCATATGTAGACAATCCAAAGGGAGGATAAATGAGCTCCCAAATGCAGCAGGTATGTCTCACCTAGGAGGGGCCTGAAAATACCGTACAGTATAATGAGAGGTGTGTAACCAATTATAGTGTCCCTCAACTTCAACGTGTAAAGTGACTATGATGTCTGACCCCTACATGGCTAGGACACTCATAGAATAGCCTCTCTAAGTACCCCCTACGATACCTAGGTAAGGAAACTAAGGTAACCCAATTTTAACCAATGCTCAAGTGGACAGTCAGAGGAGGGATCGATTGTATGGGCAAGGTAGCAAAGGCCGAAGCTCGAAAGCACCAACCGGTACCTAAAAATCCCCTAGATATGAATACAATCCTAGAAATATCTTCGACGCTCATAGAAACTCGCCAAGGACTATCCCAACCACAATCATGTACGTTGCCTCATGCTTAACTCCCGTGTAAGAGGAGGCTCCTAAGAACACTAATTATACCAAGGATTTCACTCTCTCACATGGACAGACACCTACTTGTTTTGTTTAGTAGTCTTGGAGAATTAACTCACAATGAACTATTCCAAGAATCTAAAACCTAATGTTATTGATGTACCCTATCAAATAAAAATGTTTTATTCAATTTAAATTATGCGTTGATTTTATTTGTTGTGATTACTCAAAGGGAAATGACCATGCAACCAATGATGTTATGACTCAACAGTGAAAGTAAATGTGCACACCTAACAGAAAATGCCAAGTCCAACTTTGTCTAAATGAGAAAACAGGGTATGCCACTACATGAGATGCATAAATATTCATTCCTTTCCAAATGTCAACGCAATCCTTCCTATATAAAATCCTAAACACAAATCTCATCCAAGCAGTCTAATGCAAGTACCTCCTTAAATCCATATATGAGATGCAAGTAAGAATGCAACTATTACATATTTTTAATATAAAAGAATGAAAATGCAATAAAAGTCAATAAAATGCTCAGTCTCTGCAGTAAGCATCAAACACAAGCCAAGAAAGACACCGAGAAAAAAATACTAATTCACTAATGGCAAGAGAAAAAAGAACTAGAATTAATTTCAAGGAAAAAACATTGGAAAAGCGGTCTCTGGTCACAAAAGAAGTAGTCAACAGACAACGTCAGTACCCAGGAAGACCCATCCACAGTCACAACCCACCTAGTAACTTCCCACATCAATCTCAACCAAAAAAGGGAGGATGTATGTGATTGTTCAAAGAAATTTTGCATATGTATGAGACGTTTGGCCAAAACCCTGCATGTATACACGACTTTTGGCCAAAAACATGCTTGTATAAATGACTTTTGGCTAAAAACCTACGTATGTACATGAATTTTATCCAAAAACCTTCGTATAGAGAGAAGAAAGTGGTTAAACTAAGGCAAAGGGTCAAACCAGTCTAGGGGAGTGTCAATGGATGAACATACTACTAAATGCGACACATAAATGGGAAGAAACAAAGATCAAGTCAAGCACATTGGGCCCCCAAACCCCAAATAAAAATAAGGAACATCCCCAACAAATTTGCCAATTCTGTTACAAAGAGAAACTTCCTATGTCTTGGTGTGTACCACAATAAACTGAATGACACCAAAAATCAATCCATTCCAATATGCAAGAGAAATAAAGACATATATCACTAAGGGATATGAAGCATACCTTATTCCGAACGATTGATGTAGATCCCTGTTGAGCTTTCCCAACACGCTTGTATTCACAATTCGCTATCAACAACAACAAAGAAGACAAGCAAGTTATATATCAAGGTGTTAGGACTACTCTAGCATATGTAAACAATCATGTATAAGCAAATAAATACATGCATGGATACAATATTCATATTGATTCACATGTATTGGACAAGAGATTGATATTTCTATTAATAAAATAGATATACAATAGTGAAAACCTCTGCCGTCACTTCTTCGAACCCGAGAAACTGAGTCCTCCACCTGGGCCTCTACCACTTCAATCCTCCATCACAATGGAAAGATTACAAAGCAAAGGAAATATTGGGAAGTGAAACTTTAAGTGCTCCAAAGGGAGAAAGGGAGACAAACTCAAGCATAAACAAGTGAGGCAACAATGAACTATAGTTTCCTTGCTCTCCTGGATTTCTCCTCCTTCAATGTATCCAGGAGGCTCAATATATAGCACTCTAAATAGGCAATGGAAGGTTGCGTCCGAGCATTCTAAAGGCATATGGAAGGCTAAGAGTCAATAAATTTAGGACTCTATGAGGAAAATTCCATTTTTTTTTGGCTTTATGCACATTTCCCGATGCACACGGGTTTCGTATCAAAAGATATGTGTACACACAAGTATAGCTTTAAAAGTCACATATACACATAAATAGGTGTTTTTTGGGAACTTTATTTGGACATCAAAGTATAATATGAGCAAATGGGGTCCAAGGAGTGTACAAAGGGACATGGAAGGCCATAAATATGTGATCTACCAAGTGTGGTAAAATCATTTATAAAAGATGATGTCAAAACCCCAAATTTGTACAAAAATTAAATTTTTTTGATGTAACAGAAACTGTTTATAGTCGTAGTTAGATAACTGCTAATAGCTAATAGAAAGAATGAAACAGTTAACAAAAGTAAGTATTAACTTAAACACTTATATATCAATACTATTTTAATTTCGATATGTGATGTAAATAATCTACATTCAGTTATTTTTAGCTGTACTAATAGTTTGATTTGTCAAGTAGGTGAGAAGTTACTTTCTAGCTGGGGTTTACTTAGCGATTGCTAACTTACCTGGACTTTGGATCTTATAGGTTTGATAGGTAAATTTTGAACCAGTAAGAGTTATTCCAGATATACTTCTTTAGCATAATATACTGCTAGAGTAAAAGTTTGCTTAGTAGAATTCAAGGTACTACAAGGTAAAGTACCTTCTCTTTATTTATGTTGCCACTATATCAGTATTTAAATGCATGACGTTATGATCAGTATTTTTACACTATTGATTGTCTATTATAAGAATGACTGCTACTTAGATTAAACTTCTTTCTATCATTATTCTAAGCTAATTCCATTCTTTAGTAGAGATCAAGATTTAGCATATCTATACTCTTACTGAAACTAAAGTTTATTGCTGTTGCTATTTATAAAATTACAACACTGCTTATAAATAAGGAATTAGACCTAGGGCCTTTCGAAAAACAAGTTTATATAGAACTCCTAGCTTTACCTTTTGTTAAGCTTAGTAGAAGAGGTTTATCAGACTATTAATGCAATGCATTTATAATTGATCATTTGTATGAATGTTTTCAAGTTGTGACTTCTATTCTTCTAATTTCTTTATGACATAAATCATGTGATGAAATTACAATATTATTTTATTTATTTATATAAATAATTGTAATACCACATGTATTCTTAGATAATTTTACTATCGTTTACTACTAAGACTAATTTAGCCTTGATTGAAATCATTTGGAGTTTAATTTACTTATGGAGACCAAATAATTATAACTCCCTTGAAGTTTACCTTAGTACTATAGATTTCTTACCAAAATAAGAATCTATTCGAGAGTATAAATACTTTTTATATACATAATGTTGATTTATAAATTAAAATCGTCACCATTAGTGTTTACATAAAGATTAGTTCTAAAAACATAGTTCTTCAAAGTAATATTTGAAATCAATGATTACTGTGAAAACTATTAACTTGTAACTAAGGGTTTATATCCCACTAGGGATCTCTCCATAGTTGTTATTATTCCATTGAAGATTTTAATGTTTACAAATATCAAGGTTAACTATACCATATGTGCTTTGGTTCATTACCAACGAATGTTCCATGTTTATAATAACACAAGGAGTTAACGATACTATACCATTTCATACTCCAACATTGTTTGACTTATGCTTATCATTGATACATTATGTTTTGACTTTGTATAACATATTATCATTCTGATCATTGTGAAGATTATTAACAATAATTTGGTCCCGACAGCGCAATGCAAACTATGGAACTCGACCCAATAATTATACTAGTTATAATTATATTTTATTGCTTTTCTTCAATAAACTGTCTAGTGGAAAATGCTCAGAGTTTAGAAATGATAAAGAATAGTTTCTATAACTCGATTTACTCTGTTTAATCTAAGTACTTTTAAAATTAACCCTATTTGTTTATAGTAAATACTAGTTTTATATTTAAATTGATAATGTTAGAAAATAAACTGTGTAATTAGTAGTTGTTTATTTACTTAACTCTAAGTAAATTATGTACCTCCAATGTGATTTTTCTACTGCATTGTAAATAGTTACTAAGTAAACACAGAGAATTATAACCCTATCATAACACAGTTAACCTCCATAATATTTTGAATTGAATAAAAGTTAATCTACTGTCTGTAATTACAACATCTTATCTACTAAATACTTTCTTAGCATATTAATCCTTCTACTTGTACTAGATTACTGCTACTTCTTTTCTAATATATTTACGTAAATAAGCTTTGTTAAAACAATAAACATAAATATCCAGATCATTATTCTTTTTAATAATAACCTACATACTAAAATAAATTACTCTGCTACTACGAAATGCAGAACCATATCTATTCTATTCAGTATATTAACATATTCTTTCATCTACTGTAAATACTCTATCTGTGCTAGAGTACGGCCTGGTCCTTCCAGGTGTGGAAAAACACAGACTAGAAAATATTTTTCATTCTAACAATTTACAAACTGAATATTTAACATTCATTTAACAGTCAGATTCAGATTTATCTATCTAACACAGCAAAACAAATAATGTAGAATATAATTAGGATGGACACAATAGCGTTAGGAGGCTGTTCCTCCCTACCACATCCTAGAGAGCGCTCAAAGAACACTTCCTCAGGACCCCCAAGCTGTTGGAGACATCTACCATCATACACACTCTTTCAGTCAAATTGGCCTAGTTAAACCACTATCCTAAGTTTAATTGACATCAGTGGATCATTAATTGACATCATCCAGTCACACCCACGCCTACCTACAGTCAAGGAGGCTAACTAAGCCTTCTCCTACAGTCAAGGAGGCTAACTGGAGCACTCCGGGGGTGATCTGTGTGACATTAATGCACCTAATTGCTAACTAGTGGTTACAATTAGTTCAACCAGTCAGTTACAGTCAGTTAAGGCACCTCCATTCATTAAATATATTATTTAATGATTATTTAATGATTATTTATTATTATTTAATGAACTGGAGTCAACAAGGCACCTCCACCTATTTCTGATGGTCAGTTCAGCTTCAGTTAACCTCATCGGGGTTCATTGAAGTCATGGAGCACTAGCACTTGATGATTGGATTGCTATGACATGTGTTTGATCTCCTTCAGTTGAGATTCAGTCATTTATTGCACTCTGACTTCAGTTAGGGTTTGGTGAGTCAATTAGGGTTTTGGTCAAGTGGTTAACTAAGTGAGATTGAATGGTTGAGAGTCAGTTAAGCTAGACTCACTCACTGAATTCGAATTGTCTCCTTAGGTATTCGAATTCTTCATGGATTTAATCCATTGCTCAGCATTGGTATTGTAACCCGTTATTGTTTATTAAATATACAGAGAGGAAACCAATTCTGGTTCCAATTATTTCCAATTCATGAGTATTTGTCAATTATTCTTTGATTATTTTGATTCCTAGTTCCTAGATCATGTGCAAGAATTAATATGGTATCAGATCATGCGGTGGGATGAAGAAAAATCTCTCAAAAACAAGCTTTTTGACAGATTTCTCCATGAAATTTGAGCAATAGCTCAAAAATCCAGCACTGCACCAGAACCCAAGGCTTACCACTTAATACCCCAAGTAAAGAACTTGTTGATCAAGCTTGCTTGATTGACTATGCTGGGTGTGATGAAATCCTAAATGTGCAGGTTGTACGACCTTACGGTGCCCCTTTTGTTTTGATTTGCAGGTTTTATCAGGTACAACTTCGAATGGACTCATCAATCCCTCCTCTCACCCCATTCACAAGCTATTCGGAATGGAAGTTGAAGATGATTGCATATCTAAAGAGATGAGGTCTCTATGAGGTGTCTATTGGAATTGGAAAAGAGTCTTATGAGAATGAGAATGACTGACTAAATGACGGTGACAGAGCTTTTGGAGCAATGTGTCTGGCCCTTTCTGATAACTTGTACTACCTTATTGATTATGCTGAATACCCAAAGGAAGTCTGGAAAATATTGGACAGAACCTTTGGCAAGCACAATGAGGATCATAATAGTATTTTGGAGATAAAAGCCAGCACCACAAGAGTTCTTCACTCAAAATACTCAGCCTCTACTCTCTCTGATGAAGTTGTTCAAGATGAATATGAAGCAGAATCTTCTACACATTCAATTCGAATTGAAGAAAGTCTCCATGAAGTGACTCCTTCTCCTGATGCTCCGGAATTTCATGAGATCTATGATATCTCATCTTCTCATATTGCTGAAATAGAAGAATACATTTGAATATCTGATATTGAAGAAAAATTCTGCTGCACTTCCATGCAAACATTCACCGGTGATTTTCCTTTGAATTATGTGCAAAATTTACCAGTAATTGCTTCTGAAAGTGAGGAGAAATTTGAATTTTATTCCTCTAATGTTGCTGCTGGTGTGCAAATATGTGATACCTTGGATATTTTGGAAGAAATATCAAATTACCAGAGTGATCCATTCGCTCCCCATGATCTAGATCTTCCAGCAAATTCCTGCAGGATTGCATGCACCAAAATTCAGAATTTTGAAGAAGAAGAAAACTGTGCATATACCGTCTTGGTTGACCATAATTTTGGATCTGATATGATCTTATTTGGATCTGATATGATATTTCTTGGTTCAAAATTTCAGGTTCATAAACCTTCAGTACTGCTTGTAGTTTTTCTCATCAACGGTGTGAAGAAACAAGTACCACAAGTCTCCTACAAAACTGCTGCTGGGGATTTGATTTCATTTCATAGTTTTGGATCTGTTGTGAACTTATTTAGATCTGATTTACATTCCGATCTGATATTATTTTGTTCATATTTTAAAATCCAAGAGCTTTCATCCATGCTTGTAGCTGCTCTCACCAATTTCGGTGTGAAAAATCAAGTACCGCAGTTCTTCTTCAATTTTGTTTATGGGGATTTGGTGTTAGTTTGCTCTTATGAGGTTGCTGATATTTTAGTTTGTGAATCATTAGATATTTATGAAGCTATATCATATTATGGAGCTCAAGCATTCGCTCTCCAGAGTCCCAGGGATTCTCTACCTTTGGTCACAAGCTCATCTCCTCACAGAACTAGTAAAGAGGAAGACATTCTACATCCGCTTGGACACTTGCTTCTAAACATTGGGGATGATTTTATGAATCATGGTTTTATGTTCAGGGCTACAACATATCAGTTTCTTGAGTGTTCTACACATGGTTCGAATCCTAAAGAACCTTTGCTCTCTCTTCAGATGATTTCAGTTGCTCTACATGGGTCCAGTTTTCACCATGCAGTTGTTTATATTTCTGATTCAGTTGAGTGCATTGTTCTTGTTCCAAAGTGGAAGATTCCTCCATACATATTCATTTATTTTGGATTCATAGGTTCACATGCACAGTCTCAGGATGCTGCTGCATAGAAGAACCAATTCTTGATTTATTGCTTAGTTTGAGGGGGGGTATTTTTCCCATGAAGTTTTCCCCGTTTCCTTGGTTATATTAAGCAGTTACTTTATTGTACAGGGTGACCTATGGCATTAGTTCCCAGGGCCCTAGAATTTTTATGCATATATGTTTTCTAACTCTTCCTGAGTATAGCTTAAGGGGGGGTGTTGGAGACATCTACCATCATACACACTCTTTCGGTCAAATTGGCCTAGTTAAACCACTATCCTAAGTTTAATTGACATCAGTGGAGCATTAATTTCCATCATCCAGTCACATCCATGCCTACCTACAGTCAAGGAGGCTAACTAAGCCTTCTCCTACAGTCAAGGAGGCTAACTAAGCCTTCTCCTACAGTCAAGGAGGCTAACTGGAGCACTCCGGGGGTGATCTGTGTGACATTAATGCACCTAATTTCTAACTGGTGGTTACAATCAGTTCAACCAGTCAGTTACAGTCAGTTAAGGCACCTACAGTCAGTTAAGGCACCTAGGTTCATTAAATATATTATTTAATGATTATTTATTATTATTTAATGAATTGAAGTCAACAAGGCACCTCCACCTACTTCTGATGGTCAGTTCAGCTTCAGTTAACCTCATCGGGGTTCATTGAAGTTATGGAGCACTAGCACTTGATGATTGGATTGCTATGACATGTGTTTGATCTCCTTCAGTTGATATTCAGTCATTTATTGCACTCCGACTTCAGTTAGGGTTTGGTGAGTCAATTAGGGTTTTGGTCAAGTGGTTAACTGAGTGAGATTGAATGGTTGAGAGTTAGTTAAGCTAGACTCACTCACTGAATTCGAATTGTCTCCTTAGGTATTCGAATTCTTCATGGAGTTAAGCCATTGCTCAGCATTGGTATTGTAACCCTTTATTGTTTATTAAATATACAGACAGCAAAACCAATTCTGGTTCCGATTATTTCCAATTCATGAGTATTTGTCAATTATTCTTTGATGATTTTGATTCCTAGTTCCTAAATCATGTGCAAGAATTAATACGAGCCTGTTCCTGGTCTTCTTGGCCGAGAACGCGTGGAGCATGCAAACAATAGACTAGGCCAATGACTCTGTAAAACACTCTGCACTCAGCAGTAAGGTCCTTCAGCTGAAAAGCTGCACTAGATCAATCAGCAGTTATCCCTTCAAACTCTTCCACAATCCCCTTCCATTGAATTTATCTGAAGTACATTCACCTAAATGATCACTTCTCTAGAGTGAGTAGCCTCAGCTCTCTTCAATGGGCATTTTTATAAAGATTGCCTAGGTATTTTGGGTCAGTTGTCATTAATTGAGCCACCTGCTCTGATTCTAGTTTCTTGGGGAATCATGACCCCAAATGTAGGGATTTTTCCACCTACAACAGTTGGAAGTAGTTTGAGGATGCTGCCACATGTCTGTTTTCTCTTCACGTAGTCTCCTCCACCAATTTGACTAGTAAACACTCTTTTAACAGCTCTCCTAAGTTGTTGTCTCCACCTTTATTTATTTATAATTAAAATATTTAAAATTACATCAAATATCCTTGACTCTGTTGAGTCATCAATTACAACTTAGCATAAAATTTAACATATTGTCTTCAAATAAAATCAAATAAGATAATATTGTTTTTGCAAAATCGGGGCATGTGACATACACACCCCCTTAGAACATAACATCGTCCTCAATTTTATTTATTCTTCATCCTCAGAATTCCCCTGGAATAGAATTAGATATGCATCTCACATATTACTTTCCAATTCCCAGGTGGCTTCTGCTGGACTAAGGTGCTTCCATTGCACCTTGACCTGTCCAATGGTGTGGTTCCAAAGTGTGATCTCCCTCCGCCCGAGGATATAGTCCAGTTCCACCAAAAAATATCCTTTTGGTTCCACCTGTACATCATTCTAGTTAACAACATGAGAAGCATCATGAAAATATTTATTTAATACAGAAATGTGAAAAACATTACGTAGTCTTAAATTTGGTGGTAATGCTAATTGATAAGCTACTTGTCCAATCCTAGACAGTATTTCAAATGAACCATAGTAACGAGTTGCTAGTTTTGTACAACTTCCCAATCTTAGAGAGCTCTTTTTGGGACTCACCTTGATGAACACATGTTTATCTACCTGAAACTCCTTTGGAGTTGTTTTAAGGTCTGCTTGACTTTTCTGTCAATCCTGTACAACTTTCAGATTACCTTGTACCTACTTTACAATTTCTTCCAATTCCTTTAACAGTTTAGTACCTAATACTAATCTATCCACTGGATTACTCCAAGAGATAGGAGTATTACATTTCCTTCCATACAAGATTTTGAAAGGACTAAATCTGGATGATGCCTGATAATTATTATTATAAGCAAATTCTACCAGATGCAAATAATCCTCCCATTTACCTAGTTGGTCTTTCACATACATTCTTAATAAATCTTCCAGTACTTGGTTTACTCTTTCAGTTTGTCCATTTGTTCGAGGATGGAACGAAGTACTAAAATTTAATGTAGTGTTTAATCCTTTAAATAGAGATTTCCAAAAGTTACCTATAAATTTAGGATCTCTATCTGCGATTATGACTTTCGGTATTCCATGCAGTGGAAAAATCTATTTTAGAAAGATATCAGCTATGTTTGCATCTTTATACGTAGTTTTAACAGGTATAAAGTGGGCTTCTTTACTTAACTTATCAACCACTACCATGATAGAATCAATTTAAAATTTTGATTTTTAGGCAGTCCAGTAATAAAATTGAGGCTAATTATCTCCCATTTCCAGCTAGGAATGGGCAAAGGCTGAAGTAATCCAGCTGCGTGTTGATGTTCAATTTTCACCTGCTGACATTCAAAACATCTAGCGATATACTCTGCTAATTCAGTCTTCATATTTGGCCAAAAATATTCTTTTCTTAATATAGTTATAGTCTTTTGATATCCTGGATGACCTGAGTATGGAGTTTTATGAATTTCATCCAAAATCAAGAGCTTAACTTTAGGTATGTTAGGTACATACATTCTGTCTTTATACAGTAAAAATTATTTTTCTTTCAAACTGTACCCTTTACTTAAGCTTTCTATTGGAATTTCTTTCATTTTAGCTTGTAAATTTTGGTAAATTTCATCTTTTTCTATCCCTTCTTTAATTTGTTCATCGAGATCTATTGTATAAGTGCTAATAACTACTGTGAAATTCAGCCTTGCATTCCTACTTAATGCATCATCAACTTTATTTTCTTTACCTTTAATGTGCCAAATTTCAAAATCATACTCACTTAGAAAAGCTAGCCACCTAGCTTGTCTGGCATTTATATTAGGTTGATCTAACAGATACTTTAATCCTTTATTATCAGTCATTAAAATAATTTTTTGCCAATTAGGTGATGACGCCGCATCTTTAGAGCATTTATAGCATTAGCTAATTCCAGATCATTAGTTGCATAATTCTTTTCATGAATTTTTAATTTCTGAGACTCATAGGCAATAACATGCCCTTCTTGAGTCAGGACACCACCTAAACCATCATTGCACACTACAAATTCTTTATTTGGATCAGCTATTGTTAAAATAGGTGCGCTGGTTAATAAAGTTTTTAACTTTTTAAAGATTTCCTCGCATTTCTAGTTCCAATCAAATTTATTTCCTTTCTTCTGCAAAGAATTTATTGGATTTGCGATTCTAAAAAAACCCTCAATGAACCTCTGATAGTAACCGGTAATTCCCATGAAGGATTGAACATCAGTTACATCCTTAGGAACTGGCCAATCTTTGATCGCCTTTATCTTTTCGAGATCCAATGAAATCCCTTCCTTAGTCACCACATGACCTAAGTATGAATCTTATCTTTGAAGAAATCACATTTACTAAACTTCGCAAAGAGTTGATGATCTCGTAACTCTTGCAAAACAATTTTTAAATGTTCCTTATGTTCTTCTTCAGTTTTTGAATAGATTAATATATCGTCGATGAACATGACTACAAACTTATCTAGATACTTATGCATAACATTGTTCATTAAACACATAAAAACAGCTAGGGCATTAGTAACCCCGAATGGCATGACAACAAACTCGTAATGGCCATATCGAGTTTTAAAAGTTGTTTTAAATATGTCTTCATCTTTAATCCTAACTTGATGATATCCAAACCTTAAATCTATTTTTGAAAACATCGTGGCTCCACATAGTTGATCAAATAGATCATCTATGTGAGGCAACGTGTATCGATTTTTAATGGTCATCTTATTCAACTAATGGTAATCTATGCAAAGTTGCATGGTTCCATCCTTTTTCTTAATGAAGATGACAGGTGCCCCCCAGAGAGACACACTAGGTCGAATATACTTTTTATCAATAAGTTATTTTAATTGTGACTTTAATTCATTAAGTTCAAGTATGTTCATTCGATAAGGGGCCTTTGAGCTAGGTACTGCACCAGGTACCAGCTCAATGGTAAAGTCTAATTCCCTTTTCGGAGGTAATCCCAGAATTTCTTCTGGAAATACATCAGCGTACTCTCTTAAAACGGGTATGTCTTCCAATTTTAATTTATTTGTCTTATTTAAATTCTCCTCATCAGTTATTGTTGATGCATAAGATTTACAACCCTTCCTAATAGCTCTCTTAAGATGTAGAGCAGAAATCTTCCTTATGGTGGTTTTTCTAGGGATTCCTTTTACACTTATTGGTTTTCCATCACTGTTTATATATGTAAAGGTTTTATTATAACAATTTAAAATTACCCTATGTTGTTCTAACCAATCCATACTGATGAGTAAGTCATAAGAACCAAGAGGTAATACATTAAGCTTTACAACAGTTTCAAAATGATCCATAACTACTACACATTCTTTTAAAAAACAAGTTACCTTCCTTTTAGCACCAGTGGCTAACTGAACTAACCAAGAATTTTTAAATTTTTCAACAGGTAACTTACATTTTTATACCATTTTAGGTGAAATATAACTGAGACTAGCTCCTATATCAATTAAAATAGTTATAGGGGTTTGGTTTATCATACCTTCTACTTCCACCATGGAAGTTTGATATTCTGCTTGTCGATTCTCCAATGTTGCATTGATTCTAGGCATTGTCCTCGCTAATTCTTCAACAGTCATCTCCTCCTATATGGTATGAATATTACTGACAGTCTTTTTTCGATTAGGATAGATTGAGGCATAATGTGGGCCATTACACTCCCAACATTTTATAGGTTCTTTTTGCTCAAATTTCTTGGTGTAATTACTATGGTTATTAGCAAATTCTTTACCCTTGGAATTATTCTAATTGCTTGGTGAATTATTCTTATTCCCTTAGAAATTCTTGTTAGGAAAATTTCTGGCCTTATTGTTCTTAAAATTTCTGTTGGGCACAAATTCTTTCTTCTTTTGCTCATACTCATTATTATTCTTCTTGGCCTTCCAGTTGGCCATGCTTTCCTTCTTTCGATTATGTTCATAACAGAAGTTGGCTTTCCTCATGGATTCTTCCAAATTCTTTGGATTATTATACTCAATCCTGTCCTTAATATGATAGGGCAGATAGTTGAGGAATCGTTGTACCTTTGGTTTCTCATATACAAGGTATGGCACATACCTAAGCAGACTCAAAAACTTGTTGTTTAGATCTTTCATTGTCATTGATCCTAATTTAAGCTCATAAAATTATTTTTCTCTCTCTTCATAGTATTGCTCAGACATAAATTTCTTTTTAAAGTACCTCTTGAAGGTACTCCAATTTACATTCTTCTCTTTTATTCCCTTAACTCTCTTCAAGTCTTGCCACCAAATGTCAGCCTTTCCTGAGAGATTGTAGATAGACATTCAAGCCTTTAATTGGTTAGAATAGTTATATATCTGGAAGTACTTCTTCATCCCAGATAACCAGGATTCCGCTTCCTCCCCCTTCTCAGTTTCTCCATTGAATGTTGGTGGTTTTATCTTTTTGAATTCCCCAGAAATTTCCTCATAAGGTTTGTATTTTCTCTTTTTAGTGTAATGGTTGTCATCACTACTATCACTAGTAGAATGGAAATTTCATTGTTCACCAAACACCTCTGAAGATGAACTAATTTCATTTTTAGTATGTTTCATCTTTTCAAATTTATGTTAATGACTTGTATCTTTTGATTCATTTCTTCTACCCCTACCCTTAGTTTGAAACCTTTCCGTTAGGATATGATTCAGCTCCTCCTGAGCCCTCAGAATCCTTCCATTCTCTTGTTTTATAGATTCCATTTCAGATTTTAGGTCTTTTACTGTTTGTAATAGTTCTGAGGGATTGGTGGTTAGATATTCTTGTATAGGGTCTCTTGGTAAGTTTTCTGGTTCAGTAAATGGAGATTCCTCTTCTGCATATTCCTCCAGCCTTTCCATACGTGTTTGTTAAACTTCAGAAACAATTTCTTTGTTGAATAACATTTAAAAGAAAATACATCAGAATAATAATTCAAATCACTATTTCATAAAAGCTAGTTGTGCTTCATCAAGGCCTAGTGTTTGAACCTTGTGCTCTGATACCACGTGTCAAAACCCCAAATTTTCACAAAAAATAATTTTTTTATTATTTAACATAAATTGTTTATAGTTGCAGTTAGATAACTGCTAACAAGTAATATAAAGAATGAAACAATTAACAAAAGTAACTATTAACTTAAACACTTATATATCAATACTATTTTAATTTTGATATGTGATGTAAATAATATAGATTCAGTTATTTTTAGCTGCACTAATAGTTTGATTTGTCAAGTAGGTGAGAAGTTACTTTCTAGCTGGGGCTTACTTAGCAATTGCTAACTTACCTGGAATTTGGCTCTTACAGGCTTGATAGGTAAATTTTGAACCAGTAAGAGTTATTCCAAATATACTTCTTTAGCATAATATACTGCTAGAGTAAAAGTTTGCTTAGTAGAATTCAAGGTACTACAAGGTAAAGTACCTTCTCTTTATTTATGTTGCCACTATATCAGTATTTAAATCCATGTCATTATGATCATTATTTTTACACTATTGATTGTCTATTATAAGAATGACTGCTACTTAGATTAAACTTCTTTCTATCATTACTCTAAGCTAATTCCATTCTTTACTAGAGCTCAAGATTTAGCATATCTATACTCTTACTGAAACTAAAGTTTATTACTGTTACTATTTATAAAATTACAACATTGCTTATAAATAAGGAATCAGAATTAGGGCCTTTTGAAAAACAAGTTTATACATAACTCTTAGCTTTACCTTTTGTTAAGCTTAGTAGAAGAGGTTTATCAGATTATTAATGCAATGCATTTATAATTGATCATTTGTATAAATGTTGTCAAGTTGTGACTTCTATTCTTCTAATTTCTTTATGACATAAATCATGTGATGAAATTACAATATCATTTTATTTATTTATATAAATAATTGTGATACCACATGTATTCTTAGATAATTTTACTATCCTTTACTACTAAGACTAATTTAGCCTTGATTGAAATCATTTGGAGCTTTATTTACTTATGGAGACCAAATAATTACGACTTCCATAAAGTTTCTCTTAGTACTATAGATTTCTTACAAAAATAAGAATCTATTCGAGAGTATAAATACTTTTTATATACATAATGTTGATTTATAAATTAAAATCATCACCATTAGTGTTTACATAAAGACTAGTTCTAAAAACATAGTTCTTCAAAGTAATATCTGAAATCAATGATTACTATGAAAACTATTAACTTGTAACTAAGGGTTTATATCCCACTAGGGATCTCTCCGTAGTTGTTATTATTCCATTGAATATTTTAATGTTTGCAAATATCAAGGTTAACGATACCATATGTGCTCTAATTCATTACTAACGAATGTTCCATATTTATAATAACAAAATGGGTTAACGATACTATACCATTTCATACTCCAGCATTGTTTGACTTATGCTTATCATTAATGCATTACATTTTGACTTTGTATAACATATTATCATTCTGGTCATTGTGAATATTATTAACAATAATTTGGTCCCGACAGCGCAATGCAAACTATGGAACTCGACCCACTGTGGACTTGATAAATTTTTGGGCGCACGTGGAACATTCCCCACATTGCATTGCATAATTTAAAAGTCTCCAACGCAACCCTAGCTCTTCATTGTTTTGTCGATGGTTTTTGGTCTCTGTTATGTTTGGTTTGCTACGACCATGAGGGCTTGCTTAAGCTTGTATCCAGCTCCATTGTTGTGTGTAGAGAGGTGTTTCCATTCTAAAGTGTGGGTTGCAATACTCACAGCTCGCACTGGGTTTTCTTTCTACATGTAAAACTTGTTGTGTGTGTAATTGTTCTCTGTCAGTGGATAGTAGTATCGATTTCTTGCATGGCCATTTCCAAGTTTTAACCTTGCTCCACTCGTGGGTGTAGATGTATTGTGAGCCCGTCGCTTTTATCACATGTGAACATGAGGGTTATGCTGCTTGTGGGGCTGGTTTGCTGTACTGGTTCGTTCCTCTGTGGCCTCAGCATTCATCACTTCCAGGTAAAAATTTATTTATAGTTATTTTCAAGTTTTTCTTAAATTACGGTTACATTATACCACTCAGTTTCTAACTAAGGTTTGTCATTACCTGTAGGTTACATTCCATCCTTATACTGGAGAAAACCCTCTCCAAGTTTGGAAAGCCAACGCAACCTACGGGTAAGCCCCAGTTACAATGTGGCTCCTCCCTGCTTAAACAGATTAGAGGGAAAGGGGTTTTAGTGGAGAAGTAATACTACTTGGTTTCTTTGGTGTTTTAATTGCTTAGCTTGGTTGTTAATTTAGTTTTGGGTTATTATTCCCTTGCTTGTAGCAGGGTTGCTCCGACCATGTTGCCGTGACCTGTATCTCCTTCTTCTTGTCTCTAAAGAGATAAACAACAACGAGGGTTTTTAATACTTGACTGTTAGTTTTGTTTCAACCCACGCCCTGATGCTGGGTACATTGGCCATGAGCTAGGTGTTGCAATTTTGTTATGTTTGCAAGCCTTTCGGCCTGTCCAAGTAATACACTGGGTTTTTCTTAAAAAGATTTTAGTTCAAGCTCTGTCTCACCTTGTATATTTTTACTTTGTGTACATCATGGTTCCTTCTATTCGACTGCAATGAATATCATTACTATCTAATATATTTTGTAAATAGTTTATTTGTTATTATAAGATTGTAAAGTCGTAATGTTTAGTTTATAATATTGATTTACTTGTTCAGTTGATACAGCTAGGGTTTTTTTGAAAATGAAACCCTTGTCTATGTGAGTTCTTCAATTGATTAATTATTAGGTTTTGTTATTTGTTAACTTGGATGAATTAATATTATTATCATTTGTGTGTTGTGTAACAGGACATTCCTTTTCAGTAAGGAGTGTAACAATTGATAGTAGACTAAATATTTATTTAAATATTTATCCAAGTTTTTTTGTTACAGTTTAGATGTTTTTATTTATTAAATTTAAATAACCTGGTTAGGGTTTCGACCCTGAAGTTCACATTTACAAGTATAGCCTTTTTAATAATTATAATGATCTCTACATAGGTATTATTTTAGTTTATACTAGTTATAATTATATTTTATTTCTTTTCTTTAATAAACTGTCTAGTGGAAAATGCTCAGACTTTAGAAATGATAAAGTATAGTTTCTGTAACTCGATTTACTCTTTTTAATCTAAGTACTTTTAAAATTAACCCTATTTGTTTATAGTAAATACTGGTTCTATATTTAAATTGATAATGTTAGAAAACAAACTGTGTAATTAGTAGTTGTTTATTTACTTTTATGTACCTCCAATGTGATTTTTCTGCTGCATTGTAAATAGTTACTAAGTAATCTCAAAGAATTATAACCCTATCATAACACAGTTAACCTCCATAATAATTTTAACTTGAATAAAAGTTAATCTACTAAATACTTTCTTAGCATATTAATCCTTCTACATGTACTAGATTACTGCTACTTCTTTTCTAATATATTTACATAAATAAGCTTTATTAAAACAATAAACATAAATATCCATATCATTATTTTTTTTAATAATAACCTACATACTAAAATAAATTACTCTGCTACTATAAAATGCAGAACCATATCTATTCTATTCAGTCTCTTAACATATTCTTTCATCTACTGTAAATACTCTATATATGCTGGAGTATGGCCTGGTCCTTTCAGGTGTGGAAAAACACAGACTAGAAAATATTTTTCATTCTAACAATTTACAAACTGGATATTTAACAATCATTTAATAGTCAGATTTAGATTTATCTATCTAACATAGTAAAAAAAATAATGTAGAACTTGATTAGGATGGACAACAACAATGTTAGGAGGTCGTTCCTCCCTACCAACTCCTGAAGAGCGCTAAAAAAACGCTTCCTCAGGACCCTCGAGCCTGTTCCTGGTCTTCTTGGCTGAGAATTGGTGGAGCATGCAAAAAATAGACTAGTCCAATGAATCTGTAAAACACTCTGCACTTAGCAGTAAGATCCTTCAGCTGAAAAGCTGCATTAAATCACTCAATAATTATCCCCTCAAACTCTTCCACAATCCCCTTCCATTGAATTTCTCTGAAGTACATTCACTTGAATGATCACTTCTCTAGAATGAGCAGCCTCAACTATCTTCAATGGGCATTTTTTTAAAGATTACCTAGGTCTTTTGGGTCAGTTGTCATTAATTGAGACACCTGCTCTGATTCCACTTTCTTGGGGAATCATGAACCCAAATGTAGGGAGGTTGCAACCTACAACAGTTGGAAGTAGTTTAAGGATGCTTCCACATGTCTGTTTTCTCTTCACTCAGTCTCCTCCACCAATTTGACTAGTAAACAGTCTTTTAACAGCTCTCCTAAGTTGTTGTCTCCACTTTTATTTATTTATAATTAAAATATTTAAAATTACATCAAATATCCTTGACTCTGTTGAGTCATCAATTACAACTTAGGATAAAATTTAACATATTGTCTTCAAATAAAATCAAATAAGATAATATTGTTTTTGCAAAATTGGGGCATGTGACAGATGCCCCCTAATGTGTGAGGTCAGAGGGATAACATGATGGCCGAAATACATTATATCCATCCCAGAAGTGGAGTAATGAAGACCCAGGTGGAAGAACCAGCCACTCATCAATACAATACAATGATAAATCTCTACCTATGACTACAAATATACATATAATAGTCCTGGACACATAAGAGTACAATGGCCATGGATAGGCATTATATACAAATTTCATGTGTGGTCATCGCCACGTACAATATACAATGAATCAAGATCTCCATAATGGATAAAGATATCTGATAATACACTGGAATCTTCTCACAAGATCTGACATCTAATGAATAATGGAACGATCAAGGAGGTAGCATATGTGGAATGCCACCAATCTAGGAGGTCTTCTACCCAAACTGCTATGAGTACATGTACTACCATGTGAATAAAGGTGTCGAGGTAGAACATGATAGTCCATCATATGATTATCGATTTTTGATGTATTCCATTAATAGATGCGAGATATCCCACTGATAATGATAATCAAAATCAAGGTACAGAGTGCAATCTAACAAGTGTGAATAGATGTGTTGAGGTCAAACAATTGAAAGAATCCATCAATCATGAGACATTGATGTATTCTCAAAACTGTCGATGGTGAGAGAACCTACAATTGATGAGTGTAAGTCTCAGGGCACTCAAATGGACTCTAGACTCCTATTCCATAATAACTGATCTCAAGTCGATAGAATGGAATTCATTGTAAGGAGTGCATTAGGGCATCCCCCATAAACCAACATGAGGTACTCAACAATGTTGGATAATGTTGAAGAACTCAAACAAACAAGATGTGCATGAACCAGTAACTGTACCGGGAATGGATGGCA
This sequence comes from Pseudotsuga menziesii, assembly GCA_001517045.1. Taxonomy (NCBI): domain Eukaryota; kingdom Viridiplantae; phylum Streptophyta; class Pinopsida; order Pinales; family Pinaceae; genus Pseudotsuga; species Pseudotsuga menziesii. The sequence goes on along the minus strand of LPNX010370931.1, from coordinate 9,204 downwards.
TGGAAATTCAATATAACTGAAGAATGGAGAACTTAGGTTAAACTTCCTTTGAACAAGAGAATAAGGTAAATGGTCACTGAATGTAGGGATTATAGACTCGATATGAAAATTGCGACATCTCTATGACATAGGAGGAATCAACAGAGGATACATAGGGGATGGAAGCATAACAAGTCAATGGAGAAAAACTCAGAGTAACGAGTGCATATTCTAAAGTCATACTAACAACCAAACCAATGGATTTGATATACAGTTCTCTCTTCAAAGGAGACACGACTCGATATATGCCAAATATAATATCATTTCCCATTTGGATTTTTATGTTTTTTTATTTTTTGGACTTTTTTCAGATTGAAAAGATTGAAAAAGAATAAAAGTTCTTATAGTATACATCTAGGAGGATATGAGTGCCGTAGGAAAGAAAACTAGTTCCAAGGAGTGGAACATACCTATGCTCAATGCAAGGAAGCATGTGCAAGATAAGGACACTCGAGGGACATTCTTCTCTCGATAAGGGATGATCAAGATGCAAAGGATAAAAAAAGGCTCTGCTTGGCTAGGATTGAGAAAAGCTCGGGCTACATGGTTTATAACTCTGAAGTGGGGGGCCGACATAAATCTCAATAAGGCAATAAAACCACATGATAATGCAATTACAACTTGATATACATGGGAGTCCTTGGGAGATATGGCCAGCATAAAGTTCAAGAGGAGTATGAGGCTCTTACTTAAGGACATGGAGGGACTATAAGGGAATCCCAAACCTAAAGGAGAAATATCAGCATGGGAACCAAATGAAAATGAGACCTAACTAGGGCACCCATGTATAGGAAATATCTACCACTCACATAATGTCACTTCTAATATTAGTATGAAGGTTTTGTGACATTACGAAGTTAGTTCATACCTAAATTTAAGGTGAAATGGTCATAATTCAATGCATAATGAAAGCAGATATGGAGTCCTAACCTATATGCCAGTTCAAATATATACCTATAATAGGAACGAATAGGTCAAAGCATCAGAGAGAGTGTACAAAAAATGGACCCTATATGACAACAATATTAGTCCAAAAAAGCTGGAAATAGTCAGTAAAGACTCCAAACTATAGGGTATTGGGAGGACTGATCATGACAATTTCATTCAAAAGAAATAGCTTGGAAGACGATGGGACATAAGAAGGAATGTAAGGTGTAGACCCAACGTTCATGTATCAACTACCAACCCCGTGAGAGTGAAAACCAGTGTTAAGATTGGATGAAGGGAGTGAAAATCCTTTGCAAATGGAGTAAAGGATGGAATATGACCACTCCCAAATCTATGAGAAAGGTAATTGGTTTTGGTCCCCCCCATTCAAACACCGGGGTCCGCACTAGGAACTGGAGCAAGTAATGGGATACTAGTAGTGATATCAGGTATGCTAAACATTAAAGGACTCAAACTCAAGAGAACATAAATATACTCAAGTAACCATGATCCCTAAGTCCAATTAGCACACAAAGAGAATAATCCTAAGAAAATATACAACCAGATGAAGACAAGCCAAAGAGAGGATAAATGATCTCCCAAATGTAGTAGGTATGTCTCTCCTAGGAGAGGCTTGAAACTCCCATACACTACAACCGAAGGTGTATCACCAATTATAGTGGCCCTTAGCTTGAACACATAAATAGACTATGATATCCGACCCCAACTTGGCCAGGACACTCACAGAATAACATCTCCAAGTACCCCCTATGAAACCTAGGTAAGGAAACTAAGGTCACCCCAATATAACCAATGCTCAAGTGGACATTCATAGGTGCAATCGACCGTATGGGAAGTGTAGCAAATCCTGAAACTCGAAAGCACCAACCAGTACCTCAAAATACCCTAGATATGAAAGTGATCCTGTAAATATCTTCTACACTCACAGAAAGTGGCCAAGGGCTATCCCAACCACAATTGTGTACGATGCCTCATGCTTAACTCCTGTGTAAGAGGAGCCTCCTAAGAACACTAATTATACCAATGATGTCAATATCTCACCTGCAAAGACGCCTACTTGTTTTGTTTAGTAGTCTTAGAGAAATAACTCATAATGAACTATTCCAAGACTCTAAAACCTAATCTTCTTGATGTTCCCTATCAAAGAAAAATGTGTAATTCATTTTAAATTAAGCGTTGATTTTAGTGGCTATGATTAATCAAAGAGAAATGATCGTGCAACCAATGATGTTATGACTCAATAGTGAAAGTAAATTTGCACACCTAACAAACAATGCCAAGTGCAACTTTGTCTAAATGAGAAAATGAGGTATGCCACTACATGAGATGCATAAATATTCATTCCTTTCTGAATGCTAATACAATCCTTCCTATATGAAATCATAAACACAACTATGATCCAAGAAATCCAATGCAAGTATCTCCTTAAATCCACATGTGAGATGCAAGTTAGAATGCAACTCTTATGTAATTTTAATATAAAATAATGAAAATGAAATCAAATTCATTAAAATCCTCAGTCTTTGTAGCAAGCATCAAAACTAGCTGAGTAAGACATCGAGTCAAAAATACTAATGCACTAATGGCAAAAGAAAAAATAAGATAAATAACTAGAACTACTTTCAAAGAAAAATCAATGAAAAATCAGTCTCTAGTAACAAAAGAAGCAACAAACAGACAACATCAGTACCCAGGAAGACCCAGCCACAATCACAACCCACCCAACAACTTTCCACATCAAAATCAACCAAAAAAGGGAGGATGTACACCACTATTTAAATAATAGTAGCGTATGTACGTGACTTTTGGACAAAAATCTGCATGCATACGTGACTTTTGGCGAAAAACTTTGTGTATACGCGAATTTTGACCTAAATTCGCTCTTAAGAACAACAAACAATACAAGGATGCTATATAACAAGGTGTTAGGACTACTCTAGAATATATAAACAATCATGTATAAGCAAATAAATACATCCATGGATACAATATTCATATTTATGCACATGTATTGGATAAAAGATGGATATTTCTATTAATAAAATAGAGATACAATAGTGACAACCTATGTCGACACTTCTTTGAACCCAAGAAACTGTGTCCTCCACCTGGGCCTCCACCACTTCAATCCTCCATTACAATGGAAAGCTTACAAAGCAAAGGAAATCTTGGGAAGAGCACCACTATGTGCTCCAAAGGGACAAAGGGGGACATACCACTAGTGGAAAATGAGATATTAGTGAGCAAAAAAATGACCAAAATCCGCATATCAATGACCACTTTTGGTTTGGCGATCGCTGGTGGCTAATTTGCGGTCTTTTATTACATGACCAAAATTGGTCATTTTTATTTTGGTCATTTATAGCTTGTCGGTTGGTCATTAATTTGGTCATATATTTGGTCATTAATTTGGTCATATTTGAATCAATGACCAAATATATGACCACATTTGTGACCAAATTAATGACCACATGACAAGCTAGAATATGATCAAATTTGGTCGCGTAATAAAAGACCATAAATTAGCCACCAAAACTGATTTTTGGTCATTGATATGTGAATTTTGGTCATTTTC